>KZ070038.1:147144-162696 GCA_002091845.1 Anopheles cracens
GAAATAGCTGACCAATACCCACTTGAGTTTGTTGTTCGAAGAAAGAAGAATCTCAAAATATCAACTATACAAATAACCGAGACAACAATTGTATTTAGATGACAAACCAGTTGGAGAACAGTAATTGGTACAATAAATTCGTTATGACTAGTATACTACAGTTTACAGTAATATCAATCAATATCTAGATAGCTTTAAATGTAATAACAAACATTCAAGAGAAATTATTCGAAAACTACATTGGTTTTTCTACAGCACCTATTGTTACTCATTCTATCAACGAAGATGAAACTGTCAACAAAACAACTATTATCGTCCACAGAGTAGTGATTATCGCCATTTAGACACTTATCGCGTACGCATTCGCGCATTCTCACATCGCGTACGCAACATTCTCCATACCATGGTCACTTTTCATTCTGGTACGGAATATATGTTAAGAAATTCTCAATTCCTCAACGAAGTCATTGCTGAATTCTTCATGATGTACCTGATATGCTTGCACATAACCACTTCGTCCCCATACCAAATGGCCGTATGAAGTGTCTTAACGAGAAAAATAAACTAGCAAGATTATATTAAACCTGCCCAGAAACAGGTGTTAAATGAACAGCAACGAAAATAGAATAATATTTATTGCAACTGAAATCATTTAAGAGTATCCAAGAATCAACATAAAACAGGATTAGCACTATGCCATTGAGACCAATAACTAATAAATTATTCACATGCTGAGGATTTCGTAGTACAAACATTATTATAGAAGAATTGTAACATAGAACCAAACCGTCAGTTTATACAAATTTAGTCAACACAGACAATCTAATGTTGCTTTGACAGATGTGGAAATACACAGCGTGTTTAACACTAAGCAAAAATTTATTAGACCATTACTCGTTAGCTTATTTATGATCTCAAAATTGTTTAGAAAAACAATTGCTAGCATTTCCTAGACGACAATTTGATAACATTTTCTGGTTGCCCTCAGTACAAATTACACACCTCCATCAAGACTTTAAGACAGACAAATACAGATAGTAGAATAAAGTTTGCTTCTATCACGGTAATGTTTGGCGATATCGAGTATATGAAGTACCATTTTTACGATATCCCTCTGACAGCATTCAAGCATCACAATATATTATGGCTGCATACAATACTTGATTATAAGATTCTTACAGCTAATAAAACACACAAGCTACTCATACGAATAAAGCGCAATAGCAAATTCACCTAATCCGGCAATAACAAACTTCTCGGTAAAGAGCACTCATGAACGACCCTTCTGATTATACCACTTTTATTACAAACACACTTAGTTAATCACATTCGCAGCCATGAATTGAAGTTGGCTACTTTGTGACTACAACAAGCGTGGAGCTACCTAGAATTATTATGATCAATTTCCTTTTTATTTCATTGCCAAAAGGTGGTGTTTTCTGTACAAAAGTTAAGTTTTGTTGAACAAGTTTCCTCGCATGTTCAACCTTATGGGGCTAATTATGGCGATGTAATGTGAGATACCTTATAGTCCATGAGCTTAGCTTTTCCGTTTCATTGACCCTTTTTAAGGATAATTTCAATCATTATTGGATAACCAATCAGCCTGAACAACCAGTCTGAACAATCAACTCATAATCAATGAGCTGTGAACTCTCTGCCAACTCCTTCAATTATATATTAAACAATATTAAACAATACAATATTAAAAAACCGACAAAGGATAATCAAGGTTTTCTTCAATTCTTACAGAATTTTGAAATTTAAAAAATAAACTCATTTCATGGTGGAAAATAAAGGAACAACTAGCGAATGACCATGTTCAAACATAATTCTAACTACTTTTGATGAACTGTTGAAATGTATCTCACATTCGAGATGTTTCTCACAATAATCAACATTCAGCGTCGAAACCCTTGTCGGGTTCAACTCGGCTACTTCAGGTCATTCCAATGCAGTCTGTTAAATCTTGAAATTTTCGCATGAAGAATAATAAACATCGTCCACACGCATATACGCATTATTGTCGCCGGTTGTTATTGGCTCTGATTGACATTTTAATTAAATTGGCCCGATTGACAGCCACACACCAGTTCGTCATCAACACGACACTTCGTTTGTGTATGGCATAGTTTAACACTTTGATTGACATTGCTAAAAAATGGTTGCTTGATTTCGATGAGATAAAGTATAAAGACAGGCGTACACGTGTTGTTGTCATGATTTCTGTATTCGAGAAAGGATACAAATGTTGTGTAATAATTGAAAAAAGATAATATAAAATAAATCGGTATTGCAAAACTGAAACCAATCAACCACGGTATCGCTTTGTTCCAGGTTTTCCCATAGTGCGTTGGTGCCAGCAAGCACTGACTCCATATAGCGCTATGCAAATAAACAAAAACACAAGCAGGTTTTGAACAAACAAGAAAGAAAAACACAAACTTCCTTATGAACCAGCATGACAGTGTCATCATTTACTGCATGGCTCAACACATTCTTGTAAAGAAGTCGAAAGTGCGTTTGTCAATAAAACGTTTTCAAACAACTAAACCGGTTTCGGGCGTTCTTCATTTCATTACACTCTGAATCGATCAAATGTCGCCACGGTGTCTCGCTTCAAAAACGTGAGTTTCAAAAAACGGTATTACACGTGCGTAAGCTAAACAATAAAAAACAGCACGGTCAACATGTGCGTCTTTGAATTTGACTATTTTGGTTCAACGCTCAGGCATGCAAATTGCAAAAAGTACACATTTCGTAGAAGTTAAGTTACATTAATAAATTCATCCACCATGTCAACTAATTATTTGTTATAACTTCAACGCAAAATATTATATATGAAAATATATATGATACACAACTCCTTAACATAATTACCATGTTATGAATATATTGCAAACGGACCAAATTAGTTACAGTGCATCTCAAAACTATGTTTCGCAAAAGTGATTTTGCATACCTTTAGCATTTATTGTTAATAAATAATGGTATTTATGACCATAATGTCTTAATTGAAATAACAATGCTAGATAACATCCGCACACAAGTACTAAAGATATTTCTTATATTTTACGAATACAGTTCATATAGTTTAAAATTTACCTATGCAGCTTACACAGATTATACTTTGCGAACGTCGTCTGTTGAAGATATATAAAGACGTTAGAAACCTTCATGTTGTCGTAGAAATAATCCTTCCGGTGAGGCTTAGTTACGGCGACCCCGATGAATTGGATTAACCACCCGAGATCCATGAACGGGCAAGATTAGACGTCGTGAATCCCTCGTGGACTTTCTCACCGATGCCGTGGTGGACGACGCATTCTCGGTACCACCCTCAACCGAACACTAGCGAGAGTGAACGATTAAGGATTAAACTGTTGGTATGATTGACAGCACCCACAGAATAAACCGCAAGAACGTGGTCAAGGCAACAGACAACTTGATTGAAACGATAGACGATAAAGTGCTGACGACCACCCTGCGAAAGTGAGGATTTTTTCCCCGCTAGCGCCGTTAATTGTCATCGTCAAATTGATGGGGCGACCCACATCAATACCCAAACCCAAGGTACAATACCATTTTCATCGCAAAAACTCCCTCAATGCGGTAGCCAAGCGCACGCTCTATATGCTTCAAAACATGACTATTGAACGAGATCCGAGCCATTTTACTTTTATTACAGCCATTTCCAATATTAAAAAACTACGATAGAGGAAATTATTGTTGGCGTTGTATTGGGCATCAAGCTATGCCAATTACTTCGTCGAGTTCTTTCTTTAGTGGTTGGTATGGCAAAAAGCATCACGATATTTTTAACTACGCTCAACACCGCAATATACTATGGAAACTCATAAATGTCACAGTAAAATAGAATTTTCCCCATGGTACTAACTAATCCATCGAAAATGTTACTAACACTTGTTTACAGTAGTGGAAGCATAATGAAGAAAACGACGTATCTCAACTAGCTTGATTAACTAACTAATACAGTGAAATAATGTTGGAATAAAGTTGTTTACCATAAAACACATGCAACATATATTAGCGATCGGAAACAAATCATTCAAGCGTTTATATCACAATGTGCATGACTTGGCAAACTCAGAAGTGACATACCGCTCACGTATCTCAAACACCTTAACCAAGAAGTTGCTGAAGACACCACTCTCTCTCTCTGGAACCTTTGGGAGGTTCCACTGTAGTCAGAATTAACTGTGATGCTGTATTTTTGAAAAATTCTTCAACATTTCCGTTGCTATTCTTATGCTATCCGTTAACATTCGCGACATTCTTTCGCTACAGCTCCATATGACGACGATAATATCAAAAACTCGTTACTACCAATTTGTGACTGTTTAGCGACATCGTCTCCGATTCCGTGCGATAACGTTGTCGGCATATTTTTCGCACACACTATCTGCTAGAGCCGAGCACCATCGCACCATTGTCATCAACAATTAACTATCGTGCACAGTTGACCTATTCCCACATAAACTACATATATACGGCTCAGAACGTGAAAATGTTGCACAAAACAGAAAGCGCTAGTGGGTAGAACCGGACCAAAAATAACGACGAGTAGGGCATCCGTTTGAAGCGTGAAGAAATCGATGATATGTTTATAGTTGTCGACAAAGCGAAACACTGCTGTCGCCTCAACATCCATCCGTTTGGTCGATCTCCCCAACTGTTTCTAGAATTGCCTCACGACAAATTCTGCTGAGTCGGCCATTTGACAACATGCCAAGGGTGGAATAAAAACGCTGGAGGACAACACAAGACAGCAACCGTCGTCCCCTCACCGTCTAGAGTTCTTCATAGCTTCAGGCGTTTCTGCCTACGACAACAAGTAGACATTTACACCAGACAAAATCGTATCATTTGCATTCGGCTGTCGCATCTGGATGCATTGTGTGCCGATGTATTAGTGCAAGCAGCTACAGCATCCACTTTCGTAAGACTGTGTTAAGATTACTCTGCAAAATACTAGCTAGTTCTCACATTGGCACACTCATTCTAGACGTTTACATCAATATACCGTAGACGGAAACTATCCGCGGGAGGAGAAAGCGATGAGATGTCTATAAATATCCCACGTAATTGAAAAATAAAACAAATGGTGGTTCTATCGAGCCGATTTCCGTAAGTGTTGTCGCGATATCGACATAGAGGTAGAGATTAAATGCTTTTTGCATCTTTTTGCTTGAAAAATCACCGCCTAAAGTTACAATGTACGAAGGTCATTACGTTTATTTGAAAGCAGCTTGGACGTTGAATGAAAGGTATGAAAAGGGAATATACTTTAGAAAATTACATTACCCATATATTTGCTGCCGTGAGGTAACGCTGAACCATAGTAAATTCAGTGTTACTATATTTCAATTTCATCCTTCTTTATAATATAACAACTCATTTACATATTATTTATATAACTACTATTGATATATACGAATTTAATAGATTAATACATTCATTTCTTTGCATTGATTCAGCATAAAGACACAAACCCAGTACGTACCGGCAGCAGATACCTTCACAGTGAGGGGCCTGAAATAAACTCAAACTTCAAATTTGAGCGCGATTAATGATTACCAAGCCCACTGCAATACGATGCACCCATAATGTCTGAGAATAACCAACAAGAGGAGACCGTGGGGTTCGTGTGCGCACAGCATAAACATATGGCGCACGGGGCTAGCGCGTCGGACAGTAACATGTGTAAGCAGAGGCCTCCCGCTTTCTTCGTTCTTCGTTTGAAAAGAACATAGCAATAAAATGAACGATGCAAGCCATAAAAACGCAAAACACTCAAATCAAAACCGGACCGAAAGGCAAACTCAATCAAGGAAGGTACGAGGGAGGAACCCCGATGTTCGATGGTTTAAGTTTTCCAGCCAGAGCCGCATGCTGCGATTCGGAGAAACAAAAATTTAACCATATAAACGGCAAAAAAGTGCATCGTAGGAGGCATGGGAGGAGAACAGCTGAGCGGCGAAGTGTTTATGGTTGGATAAAGCGTTGAAAAAACCTTCTATGTATTGCATACAAAATTGTAATGATTAATGACCGCTTAATGAACATATGCACAGAATAAATATTTATCATTTTCAGAATAATGATTTTTTAAATAAATTAATCCATGCCAAACGAATTAGACATATGATATCCATACTATTACCTCTTATTCCTGTTTTGTTTATCGCAATGTTGTTCAGCTTAAATATGATAACTGCATAAAATAACTATCTGGTAATTTCGATACCAGCAACAACAAAAAAGTCAACGACCAAGCTTCAACACGATCGATAAATCATCTTTAAACCCAGGAACCCGTCACGCACAGGAGATGTGAAAGAAAAGTAAGATTGTGCTGAGCTAGCTTGAATGAAAATGCTATAATAGTTGCATATAAAAGCGTTCGAACATATAGTTGCAATTATTATGATTATTAGGACGATGGTGAAAATGGGTTCAACGGACGGACGGATAAAAGTTTTTTTTAATCGCTTATTCAAGGATGCATTTTTCAACAAAAAATGCCACATATTGCAATAATGCACATTGAGCAGCAAAAGATGCTCAAGTAAGAGAAAATGCGCTATTATTACAACTCGTGGTTGATAAGATGATTGCTTTTCGCTTAGAATCACATAGATACATGGAACGCTCTTATTACATTGTTTTCAACAGATTCCATAACCAAATTTTACATAGTACATAGTAATCAATCCAAACTCGCTCGAGAAAAAAAAACTAAAAAGACAAAACAGCATGCAGGTTTACTTTACCCGTTCAGCATCCGGTTGTAGTATTCCAATAAATGGTACAAAGAGTGAAACAAAGTTCTTATTTTCGATGAAGCCACTTACATTCATTGGGGAATCCGGTCGTCGATTTACCGAACCGCTCGGTCGCATTGTTGATGGTTGGCTCAGTAAACCGCGAGTCCGTCGCCTTCGATTTTAACGCACCAGTCAGATTCTTGCCATCTGCGGCGACGGCCGATTCATGCTCCGGTATCATGTTGTTCTTCAGCACATGTTCTTTCGCCATCGCTTCTCGCATTGCGAGCTTTTCCAGCTTGTCACTGGCGGTACCACTCACCGTCAGGACCAGAGGGGCAAGGATGAGCAATGTCAGAAGCCATGCTTTGTGAACCTTCATCTTTTGATGCCCCATCTTGCTGCAGGCGGCACCGGGCAACTGTCGTTTTCACACTTCAATTACAGTATTGCACGCACCGACTTCACTATTCCAACTCATTTACATATTATTTATATAACTACTATTGATATATACGAATTTAATAGATTAATACATTCATTTCTTTGCATTGATTCAGCATAAAGACACAAACCCAGTACGTACCGGCAGCAGATACCTTCACAGTGAGGGGCCTGAAATAAACTCAAACTTCAAATTTGAGCGCGATTAATGATTACCAAGCCCACTGCAATACGATGCACCCATAATGTCTGAGAATAACCAACAAGAGGAGACCGTGGGGTTCGTGTGCGCACAGCATAAACATATGGCGCACGGGGCTAGCGCGTCGGACAGTAACATGTGTAAGCAGAGGCCTCCCGCTTTCTTCGTTCTTCGTTTGAAAAGAACATAGCAATAAAATGAACGATGCAAGCCATAAAAACGCAAAACACTCAAATCAAAACCGGACCGAAAGGCAAACTCAATCAAGGAAGGTACGAGGGAGGAACCCCGATGTTCGATGGTTTAAGTTTTCCAGCCAGAGCCGCATGCTGCGATTCGGAGAAACAAAAATTTAACCATATAAACGGCAAAAAAGTGCATCGTAGGAGGCATGGGAGGAGAACAGCTGAGCGGCGAAGTGTTTATGGTTGGATAAAGCGTTGAAAAAACCTTCTATGTATTGCATACAAAATTGTAATGATTAATGACCGCTTAATGAACATATGCACAGAATAAATATTTATCATTTTCAGAATAATGATTTTTTAAATAAATTAATCCATGCCAAACGAATTAGACATATGATATCCATACTATTACCTCTTATTCCTGTTTTGTTTATCGCAATGTTGTTCAGCTTAAATATGATAACTGCATAAAATAACTATCTGGTAATTTCGATACCAGCAACAACAAAAAAGTCAACGACCAAGCTTCAACACGATCGATAAATCATCTTTAAACCCAGGAACCCGTCACGCACAGGAGATGTGAAAGAAAAGTAAGATTGTGCTGAGCTAGCTTGAATGAAAATGCTATAATAGTTGCATATAAAAGCGTTCGAACATATAGTTGCAATTATTATGATTATTAGGACGATGGTGAAAATGGGTTCAACGGACGGACGGATAAAAGTTTTTTTTAATCGCTTATTCAAGGATGCATTTTTCAACAAAAAATGCCACATATTGCAATAATGCACATTGAGCAGCAAAAGATGCTCAAGTAAGAGAAAATGCGCTATTATTACAACTCGTGGTTGATAAGATGATTGCTTTTCGCTTAGAATCACATAGATACATGGAACGCTCTTATTACATTGTTTTCAACAGATTCCATAACCAAATTTTACATAGTACATAGTAATCAATCCAAACTCGCTCGAGAAAAAAAAACTAAAAAGACAAAACAGCATGCAGGTTTACTTTACCCGTTCAGCATCCGGTTGTAGTATTCCAATAAATGGTACAAAGAGTGAAACAAAGTTCTTATTTTCGATGAAGCCACTTACATTCATTGGGGAATCCGGTCGTCGATTTACCGAACCGCTCGGTCGCATTGTTGATGGTTGGCTCAGTAAACCGCGAGTCCGTCGCCTTCGATTTTAACGCACCAGTCAGATTCTTGCCATCTGCGGCGACGGCCGATTCATGCTCCGGTATCATGTTGTTCTTCAGCACATGTTCTTTCGCCATCGCTTCTCGCATTGCGAGCTTTTCCAGCTTGTCACTGGCGGTACCACTCACCGTCAGGACCAGAGGGGCAAGGATGAGCAATGTCAGAAGCCATGCTTTGTGAACCTTCATCTTTTGATGCCCCATCTTGCTGCAGGCGGCACCGGGCAACTGTCGTTTTCACACTTCAATTACAGTATTGCACGCACCGACTTCACTATTCCAATTGTGACGGTTTTCTCTGTTACAGCACTTCACGGGACGAACGGGAGCTCACACTTTTGATATACCTTTATTCAACAATTCACACAAAATATACACACAACATTCAATTTTTTCACTATGCACAGGTTTCATATATGGACCATTATAGAGGAACACGGCACACACTGGAACATTTTTTCTCTATCACAATTTAAAGACGGACGAAAATTTGGACACAACTACGAACGGTGCAACAGATTTTCACTGCCTAAAAGAAAACAGATTGTATTGCTTTAAACACTGTAGAAACCAAATGAGAGCGAACGTGGTAAGCCTACTGGAGCACGACGATTTGCTGACGCTGCTGGCGCATCGACTGGTTGCTGGCACGGATTCTGCTTCAGATTCCAGTGCATCAACGGGTGCGTAATGACAGCAGACAGGCACACCGATATCATCCACCGTTTGCTTATCACACACGCCACCTGAAACCTTCCCTGCACGAAGCACACAACACCACTACCCAATACTACCGGATCTACCCGAATGGGACACGTTGTGCCAAACGGAAACACATCCCCAGGACCTGCCTGCTAACCAACACCAAAACACCGACGAGAGACACCGTGCCACTTATCGCAGGCTAGTGATAGCATCGAGAGGAAACGAGTAAACCACGCAGACTGTTTCCACACAAGGATAGCATCTCCTGCTTCCTTCGCGAGTGTAGGCGGCTGGAAACTTTCGCTCTCGGAGATGAGATGCGTCGTTGCTTCCGCGCAGGCAATGCTTCCTCTTTTGTGTAGGTGTTGTTAAATTTCGATTTTATAAAAAAATCGCCGTTACAGCTGGTGGCGTTCAGATAAATGTGATAAAAAATAAACAATTCCTTATAACATTTTTCATATTTGAACAACCTCATATTCCACATCCAAAGCATGCTGCCTACGTTCGCCTCCTATGACCATCTTTTGCATGCGTATCCTCCATTGTGTACGATATGCCATCGCCAGGTGCAAAAAACACCACGAGCAACATACGAAAGATCGTACGACCGACCGCGCACACACGCACACACTCTCCCATTTGATAAATACGCATTTTGCACACACTCCCGCAGACGGACGGATAAAAGTTTTTTTTAATCGCTTATTCAAGGATGCATTTTTCAACAAAAAATGCCACATATTGCAATAATGCACATTGAGCAGCAAAAGATGCTCAAGTAAGAGAAAATGCGCTATTATTACAACTCGTGGTTGATAAGATGATTGCTTTTCGCTTAGAATCACATAGATACATGGAACGCTCTTATTACATTGTTTTCAACAGATTCCATAACCAAATTTTACATAGTACATAGTAATCAATCCAAACTCGCTCGAGAAAAAAAAACTAAAAAGACAAAACAGCATGCAGGTTTACTTTACCCGTTCAGCATCCGGTTGTAGTATTCCAATAAATGGTACAAAGAGTGAAACAAAGTTCTTATTTTCGATGAAGCCACTTACATTCATTGGGGAATCCGGTCGTCGATTTACCGAACCGCTCGGTCGCATTGTTGATGGTTGGCTCAGTAAACCGCGAGTCCGTCGCCTTCGATTTTAACGCACCAGTCAGATTCTTGCCATCTGCGGCGACGGCCGATTCATGCTCCGGTATCATGTTGTTCTTCAGCACATGTTCTTTCGCCATCGCTTCTCGCATTGCGAGCTTTTCCAGCTTGTCACTGGAACGTTAACCCTATCCCTGATCAGCAACTACCTGAGAAGTGAATGCGCATGCTCTATAAAGTAAAAAAAAATAGATTATCTGAAAATTGTTGACCGATTGGGCTGAAATTTTCACCATTTGTGCGCAAACTATTCTAGTTTTATAATCCGTTGAGTTTGTGACCCTACCCCCTCCCGTTTGCTCCACAGCCCCCCGCAAGTAAAAATCCGCCGACGTCAAAATTTTTAAAACCTTGAAAACTATACGTAAACCGACAAAGATCCTACAAATATGTTAAAGTTTCTATCATATTGGTGTCGATCGTAAGGTCCTGTGGGCAAGCGCAAGGATACTACAGGTTGTGGGTTCTAATATCAACTGGACCGTCGTCCCCTCGTACGCAGAACAGGCTATCTAGGTTACCGATAGTAATCAAGTCAATGAAAGCTTGAAATTACTGGTCTAGTTCTAGTTTAGGTTGTAGCGCCATAAATGAATTCGTTTGGTTTCGAATTGAATAACGATTTTTCATATCTTTTATGCGTTGAATTAGCAATGCCCAACTATGGTGCAGCAAAGAGTATCATGTGATAAAAATAATATGTACCAAAATAATTTCAAATAAAATAAAATCAGAATGCACGATTAATCAATTCAGATAAAACATCACATTCATATACCTTTTCACTATTTCGTGATATTCTCGAAAATAGGTGGTCGTATAGTTATGTAATATAATTTAAAAAGTGTTTTCCTAGCATGCACATTTTTCGAATAACACACAGATATGCTGGAAACTGATAATTCCTTTTCGTTATTGAAAAACATAATACATAATTTGCAAAAACTACTTGATTTGTTAATAAAACCTCACATTGGCATCAATTCGAAAATGCAAATTTTACGTTCAGTTTCGCTCGATCAGTAAATAGCCCTTCCACGGCTATAGAATTAGCTTGTGATAGGAGCCATAGTATCGGCTTTTCCATACACAAGCAGGGAGATAGATTGTAAAATCCGCAAAAGTAATTCGGCGAAGAACACCACCTACACCATTATTTGTTTTATCTCTTTAGTCATTGTAATATTAAAGCTATACGGCTTATTCGTTCATTTTGAAGAGCTTTTTATAAATACAATATATATAATATTACTTCAATATTAATAATTATGTTCATACATAAAACATTGTACAGCAGTCAACGTGTCACATTCTTACAGACATGTTACAGGCATGTTAGTTTGTAAGCTAGTTGAACTAGCTAGAATTAATTTGGCTAAGCCTAGGCAGGCCAATAGATGGAGGAAAATAAATAAAATAAAAATAATTTGTTTTTTGTTTTTGTATATTAAAAGATATATAAAATAAAGGAAAGTGAATAATTAACATAAAAAAAATATTGTTAGTCCCCTTGATCATTTGGAAGTTTGTACACACTATTCGCCCAACAAATAAAAAAAAAGATTATTTTAAATGAATAAATTTTATGTTTCAATTATGGATTGTGAATACCTAGATGATTTTAAGAATTATTATGAATATGATTACGAATAATTTTCGAAATATGGGTATTTCCTGTTTTATATACATTGTTCATACTTTCACATTGAAATAAAATGCAGCGACAAATTTCTTTCAATAGAAAGCGCAGTTAACCTTCAGCGTTTTTTTTCTTTTGTATTGTTCAAATTTAACCAGTTATTGCATATTCATATAATATCATCAATTTAATCAATCGCTTTTCTTCGGAACTTTCAGGTCAGCAATGAAAGAGTTGCTTCAAATGAGCACATCTGCATTGTTGAATTGTTGATTTGTTTGTGTGTTACAAAAACTATACGCGAAATAATACAATTTTCAGATAAACTAACCGTTCTAAATTATAAGGTAATGTACATATTCCCAAATCCGCACAAACTCCCCTCGGGCTGGATGGCTAAGGATATTTCGTGCATCTACCTCTTTCTTCGGTGGTAGAAAAGAAGATGTTCGGTTGAGTGGCGAAGGCGTCAGTTTTCTGTACAAATCGTCGGAAGGCCGGTGGTTGGTAGGTTGGTACCCATTAACATTTTGCGTGACATCAAAATTTGTTATAGTGTGTTGGAAACAGTCGAAAGGAAACAGAAAGTGTGAAAACATAAATAAAGAAAATAATAAACTTTCTTAAACCTAACACAAGCCATTCTTCTCTCAACGGAGAGCTGATTGTAGTAAGCGGTCTAACTACAAATCAGGCATACAATTTTGTCGGCAGGTAGCCTAAACTTTTCCACAATTTGTTTTTGCAGTCATCAGTTTCGAATCCAATATAAAATCCAATGGCCTGAAACTTGTATTGAAATTTCCAATGTCGAGAAACGAATGGCATACACATGGTTAATGTACCTTCAAAGTACCTATTTTAGTACGCAACCCTTTGATCTGAAAATTCTGAAATTTTTATTTTAGGTCCTGGACTACTGCCCCTATATGCCATTTAGTGGAATTCGGGCTCCAAAAAAAATTACGTAAAGTTTTCAATGTTTTTAAAATTTTGGCGTCGGCGGATTTTTACTTGAGGGGGGCTGTGGAGCAAACGGGAGGGGGAGGGTCACTCGACGGATTATAAAACGAGAATAGTTTTCGCACAACTGGTGAAAATTTCAGCCCAATCGGTCAACAATTGCCAAAAATAGCCTTCTAGGTGTCAATTGACACCATGATTTGCACGAAAGGAGTAAAAAGTTGTATCTCAGAAATTTACGGATTTAAAAAATTTGAAAAATCCTTGAAAAAAACTTTCCAAAAATATAAGACTTTAGGTGAAAACCGTTTATCGATATCTCTAACCGTTTTCGAGTTATCGAAGCTCAAAGTTGCAAAAGTGTCAATTGACACCAGATTTGTCCGTTAGTGTTAATAAATAATATAAAAGAAACAATATTTTAGATGATACTACCCCTCACCCTCGTGAGCGCTCTCTTTAACATTATATGCAACTCCCCATCGGCAAAGAAAGGGTATATGTATTTTTGTTGGTTCTCTTAAAATTTTCTTCGCATTTAGTACTTTTCAAATTTCCATAAGATAATTCTTCTATGGAGCTTGATAATATGATGATATTTTTTCACCTGTTATCAGAGCTGCATTATGTTGTGATGGAAGATTTACGAACTGCTCTAGTTTTCTATTCCCTTTTGTTTTTCCATTTTCAACACATAATAGTTGTCAAAGAATGGATAAAACAACTTAATGGTTGGATGGGCACTACTAAACAATGAGCTTTACAGATGAAAGACGCTGTGTGCATTGTTAAAGAACTGCTGGCACTTCATTAATTTGAATAAAATAAACTTTAAATCTATGCTAACACATTTTGCATAATTGTATGTCTCCGGCGCTGCATTTATGTTGGGGGCGTAGGGATCGATATTAACTGCAATCTTGAGTTAAGCCCTTCGTTCTGAAGTGAAGGAGTAATAGTAAGAAAAAAAATTAATCGATCCGACAAAGATCCTACAAATATGTTAAAGTTTCTATCATATTGGCGTCGATCGTAAGGTCCTGTGGGCAAGCGCAAGGATACTACAGGTTGTGGGTTCTAATATCAACTGGACCGTCGTCCCCTCGAAAATAATTGAATTGGAAAACTGAATAAAAAAATATCCAAAATAAACGTTTTCAACAACTCTTTTTCATTAGTTGATAAGTAAGGGTATCTAACACTGTACAAAAGACATGTCGCAAGATTCAAATAACATGTTTTCATTGTGTCACACAATTTACTTCATATGCAGTAATAAAACAAGTCAAATAAACCCTAAACTTGGTTCTTGTTATCCGCTATTCACTGTTTAAATACCGAGCTTAAGAAGCATAAAAGAACGGAAAAACAACAACGGTATCCTTCAAAGTAGTTCACTACCGTCAATTATATAGCAATACCGTGCCCATTTGCACCGAAACCACTTACTTGCACTTTCGAGGTACCAGTGCTTTCGTGAAGGCTGCCATTGTGCTTGTTAGTCCAAGGATGCTTTGCGCCGTTCGCTAAACGTCCCGTTGTTATCTTGCAATCGCACCCGGCAGTGAATATTTTGCAGCTTACACAGATTATACTTTGCGAACGTCGTCTGTTGAAGATATATAAAGACGTTAGAAACCTTCATGTTGTCGTAGAAACTGTCATCATCAAGAGCATGTATTTGGCAATAACAGAACCTTCAAACAGTGAGCCAGTTAAATAAAACCTTTTTCCTTTACAAACAGAAATCATAAAGCAATCTTTAAAAAAAACAAGATGGTTTTGTATGCATTAACGTAATGGAAGGATTACATCCACGAACGCTAAGAAAATTTTGAAACCCTAGACAAATAGAAATGTACCATAAAACAGTACCAAACTGGAACAAGCATCAGAAACAAATAATTTTCCTTTCCTAGGTTTCTGTAAAACAAAAGCCAGAATTGAAAAAAAAAATCATTTTTTGGAATGGCATTGGAAGAAAAAGCATGTCTATCTTGTTATAAGATATACAGAAAAATTCAAACCACAACTTCCAAAGAGGAGAAAAAAACGCAGGAAGTTTTCGTGTTTTTGTTCTATTAGTTATTGTTCTTGTTTGATTACATTCGCGTACGTCCAGTTTTAAGTGAGCGCAGCACTTCGCAGTAGAAAGATATAAGAACTAAAATATCAGGTATATACATAAGTGTTGACGATTTTTTACGGAGTTCCAAGCCTCATAGGCCCGAATGGGCATCGAT
>KZ070038.1:162706-182132 GCA_002091845.1 Anopheles cracens
TTCATAAAAAAGAAATCCAATCCGATATCTTAAGCTGAATTGAATAAGATTTTCATCGCAAAAACTCCCTCAATGCGGTAGCCAAGCGCACGCTCTATATGCTTCAAAACATGACTATTGAACGAGATCCAAGCCATTTTACTTTTATTACAGCCATTTCCAATATTAAAAAAGTACAATAGAGGAAATTATTGTTGGCGTTGTATTGGGCATCAAGCTATGCCAATTACTTCGTCCAGTTCTTTCTTTAGTGGTTGGTATGGCAAAAAGCATCACGATATTTTTAACTACGCTCAACACCGCAATATACTATGGAAACTCATAAATGTCACAGTAAAATAGAATTTTCCCCATGGTACTAACTAATCCATCGAAAATGTTACTAACACTTGTTTACAGTAGTGGAAGCATAATGAAGAAAACGACGTATCTCAACTAGCTTGATTAACTAACTAATACAGTGAAATAATGTTGGAATAAAGTTGTTTACCATAAAACACATGCAACATATATAAGCGATCGGAAACAAATCATTCAAGCGTTTATATCACAATGTGCATGACTTGGCAAACACAGAAGAGACATACCGCTCACGTATCTCAAACACCTTAACCAAGAAGTTGCTGAAGACACCACTCTCTTCCTCTGCTATCTTTGGGAGGTTCCACTGTAGTCAGAATTAACTGTGATGCTGTATTTTTGAAAAATTCTTCTACATTTCCGTTGCTATTCTTATGCTATCCGTTAACATTCGCGACATTCTTTCGCTACAGCTCCATATGACGACGATAATATCAAAAACTCGTTACTACCAATTTGTGACTGTTTAGCGACATCGTCTCCGATTCCGTGCGATAACGTTGTCGGCATATTTTTCGCACACACTATCTGCTAGAGCCGAGCACCATCGCACCATTGTCATCAACAATTAACTATCGTGCACAGTTGACCTATTCCCACATAAACTACATATATACGGCTCAGAACGTGAAAATGTTGCACAAAACAGAAAGCGCTAGTGGGTAGAACCGGACCAAAAATAACGACGAGTAGGGCATCCGTTTGAAGCGTGAAGAAATCGATGATATGTTTATAGTTGTCGACAAAGCGAAACACTGCTGTCGCCTCAACATCCATCCGTTTGGTCGATCTCCCCAACTGTTTCTAGAATTGCCTCACGACAAATTCTGCTGAGTCGGCCATTTGACAACATGCCAAGGGTGGAATAAAAACGCTGGAGGACAACACAAGACAGCAACCGTCGTCCCCTCACCGTCTAGAGTTCTTCATAGCTTCAGGCGTTTCTGCCTACGACAACAAGTAGACATTTACACCAGACAAAATCGTATCATTTGCATTCGGTTGTCGCATCTGGATGCATTGTGTGCCGATGTATTAGTGCAAGCAGCTACAGCATCCACTTTCGTCAGACTGTGTTAAGATTACTCTGCAAAATACTAGCTAGTTCTCACATTGGCACACTCATTCTAGACGTTTACATCAATATACCGTAGACGGAAACTATCCGCGGGAGGAGAAAGCGATGAGATGTCTATAAATATCCCACGTAATTGAAAAATAAAACAAATGGTGGTTCTATCGAGCCGATTTCCGTAAGTGTTGTCGCGATATCGACATAGAGGTAGAGATTAAATGCTTTTTGCATCTTTTTGCTTGAAAAAATCACCGCCTAAAGTTACAATGTACGAAGGTCATTACGTTTATTTGAAAGCAGCTTGGACGTTGAATGAAAGGTATGAAAAGGGAATATACTTTAGAAAATTACATTACCCATATATTTGCTGCCGTGAGGTAACGCTGAACCATAGTAAATTCAGTGTTACTATATTTCAATTTCATCCTTCTTTATAATAAAACAACTCATTTACATATTATTTATGTAGTTATGTTATGTATTGATTCATCATAAAGACACAAACCCAGTAAGTACCGGCAGCAGATACCTTCACAGTGAGGGGCCTGAAATAAACTCAAACTCCAAATTTGAACGCGATTAATGATTACAAAGCCCACTGCAATACGATGCACCCATAATGTCTGAGAATAACCAACAAGAGCAGACCGTGGGATTCGTGTGCGCACAGCATAAACATATGGCGCACGGGGCTAGCGTGTCGGACAGTAACATGTGTAAGAAGAGGCCTCCCGCTTTCTTCGTTCTTCGTTTGAAAAGAACATAGCAATACAATGAACGATGCAAGCCATAAAAACGCAAAACACTCAAATCAAAACCGGACCGAAAGGCAAACTCAATCAAGGAAGGTACGAAGGAGGAACCCCGATGTTCGATGGTTTAAGTTTTCCAGCCAGAGCCGCATGCTGCGATTCGGAGAAACAAAAATTTAACCGTATAAACGGCAAAAAGTGCATCGTAGGAGGCATGCGAGGAGAACAGCTGAGCGGCGGAGTGTTTATGATTGGATAGAGCGTTGAAAAAACCTTCTATGTATTGCATACAAAATTGTAATGATTAATGACCGCTTAATGAACATATGCACAGAATAAATATTTATCATTTTCAGAATGATGATTTTTTAAATAAATTAATCCAAGCCAAACGAATTAGAGATATGATATCCATACTATTACCTCTTATTCTTGTTTTGTTTATCGCAATGTTGTTCAGCTCTGCATAAAATAACTATCTGGTAATATCGATACCAGCAACAACAACAAAATCAACGACCAAGCTTCAGCACGATCGATAAATCATCTTTAAACCCAGGAACCCGTCACGCACAGGAGATGTGAAAGAAAACTAAGATTGTGCTGTGCTAGCTTGAATGAAAATGCTATAAAAGTTGCACATAAAAGCGTTCGAACATATAGCTGCAATTATTATGATTATTAGGACGATGGTGAAAATGGCTTCAACGGACGGACGGATAAAAGTTTTTTAATCGCTTATTCAAGGATGCATTTTTCAACAAAAAATGCCACATATTGCAATAATGCACATTGAGCAGCAAAAGATGCTCAAGTAAGAGAAAATGCGCTATTATTACAACTCGTAGTTGATAAGATGATTGCTCTTCGCTTAGAATCAAATAGATACATGGAACGCTCTTATTAAATTGTTTTCAACAGATTCCATAACCATATTTTGTACATAGTACTCAATCCAAATTATTAAGACATTTAAAATTTGTCATAAGCGCATAGCTCGAGAAAAAAAACCTAAAAAGACAAAACAGCATGCAGGATTACTTTACCCGTTCAGCATCCGGTTGTAGTATTCCAATAAATGGTACAAAGAGTGAAACAAAGTTCTTATTTTCGATGAAGCCACTTACATTCATTGGGGAATCCGGTCGTCGATTTACCGAACCGCTCGGTCGCATTGTTGATGGTTGGCTCAGTAAACCGCGAGTCCGTCGCCTTCGATTTTAACGCACCAGTCAGATTTTTGCCATCTGCGGCGACGGCCGATTCCTGCTCCGGTATCATGTTGTTCTTCAGCACATGTTCTTTCGCCATCGCTTCTCGCATTGCGAGCTTTTCCAGCTTGTCACTGATGCTCCGGTATCATGTTGTTCTTCAGCACATGTTCTTTCGCCATCGCTTCTCGCATTGCGAGCTTTTCCAGCTTGTCACTGGCGGTACCACTCACCGTCAGGACCAGAGGGGCAAGGATGAGCAATGTCAGAAGCCATGCTTTGTGAACCTTCATCTTTTGATGCCCCATCTTGCTGCAGGCGGCACCGGGCAACTGTCGTTTTCACACTTCAATTACAGTATTGCACGCACCGACTTCACTATTCCAATTGTGACGGTTTTCTCTGTTACAGCACTTCACGGGACGAACGGGAGCTCACACTTTTGATATACCTTTATTCAACAATTCACACAAAATATACACACAACATTCAATTTTTTCACTATGCACAGGTTTCATATATGGACCATTATAGAGGAACACGGCACACACTGGAACATTTTTTCTCTATCACAATTTAAAGACGGACGAAAATTTGGACACAACTACGAACGGTGCAACAGATTTTCACTGCCTAAAAGAAAACAGATTGTATTGCTTTAAACACTGTAGAAACCAAATGAGAGCGAACGTGGTAAGCCTACTGGAGCACGACGATTTGCTGACGCTGCTGGCGCATCGACTGGTTGCTGGCACGGATTCTGCTTCAGATTCCAGTGCATCAACGGGTGCGTAATGACAGCAGACAGGCACACCGATATCATCCACCGTTTGCTTATCACACACGCCACCTGAAACCTTCCCTGCACGAAGCACACAACACCACTACCCAATACTACCGGATCTACCCGAATGGGACACGTTGTGCCAAACGGAAACACATCCCCAGGACCTGCCTGCTAACCAACACCAAAACACCGACGAGAGACACCGTGCCACTTATCGCAGGCTAGTGATAGCATCGAGAGGAAACGAGTAAACCACGCAGACTGTTTCCACACAAGGATAGCATCTCCTGCTTCCTTCGCGAGTGTAGGCGGCTGGAAACTTTCGCTCTCGGAGATGAGATGCGTCGTTGCTTCCGCGCAGGCAATGCTTCCTCTTTTGTGTAGGTGTTGTTAAATTTCGATTTTATAAAAAAATCGCCGTTACAGCTGGTGGCGTTCAGATAAATGTGATAAAAAATAAACAATTCCTTATAACATTTTTCATATTTGAACAACCTCATATTCCACATCCAAAGCATGCTGCCTACGTTCGCCTCCTATGACCATCTTTTGCATGCGTATCCTCCATTGTGTACGATATGCCATCGCCAGGTGCAAAAAACACCACGAGCAACATACGAAAGATCGTACGACCGACCGCGCACACACGCACACACTCTCCCATTTGATAAATACGCATTTTGCACACACTCCCGCACACACGGAACTTCACCGTGAAAGCGCAACTATCCGCACACGAGCAGTGCGTATTTTCATTGTGTAATCAAACCTTCGGAAGATATTAAACAAGTGCGCTTTTCCTAACTGGTTACGAACCGTTGCTAAAAAAGAATCCGGCCGCCTTCTTCCACCATAGTTCGGCCCCTGGTCGGTTTTCGGTGTGACAAAACAAGTGCAACTGGAATATTTTGACTAGCTTTTCCTATACCATGGTCCCGCTGTTTTGACAGAAAATGGCCAAAATTAATGTCAGGTCCCATACGCACAGTGGGATCAGCGGTGGACATTTGAAACCGAAAACAAATAAAATTCGGATTTGTTAGGATCATAATAACAAAAACCTAAGTGTAAATCAGACCATTTATAATGTGTGATAAATGTGCTACATCAAGTTTGAAGATATTGGGTAAATGTAAATCTTTTAGATAATCCATGCAATCTTGAAACATGTGTTATTGCGCCAATCGATGTCGGTTTTGGATAAGTTCTCCAAGTGTACCAATGATTTCTACATGATTAATGTATTGATCCTAAAAATGATTTTTCATCTTTTTGTATCAGTTCGGATGAAAATCGATTAAATCAAGGTAGAATTATTTGAAAAAAAATGAATGTCCACCGGAGTGTTCTACTGCATCCCAATGTGTTACGGTACGATTTGTTGACATTTTCACGTGCATGAGGCAGGTTAGATCGTGTACAAACTAGAAATAAGCGTTGAATTACTGCCAAGTGGGGTGTCGATTTTACCCCAACTGGACAGGAAAGTTCTGGGCACATTTTTAAAAACCTAACAAAATATGCAACCTACGTACCTTGATACAGAACAAACAAAAGGAGTGTTCTACTGCATCCCAATGTGTTACGGTACGATTTGTTGACATTTTCACGTGCATGAGGCAGGTTAGATCGTGTACCACGTTAACCCTATCCTTGATCAGCAACTACCTGGGAAGTGTACGCGCATGCTATATAAAGTAAAAAAAAAGTATTAGATTATCTGAAAAGCATCATAGTTAGAGTAACTTTCATTCAAATATCTAAACTCAATCGGAGCACGCCCTAAACCAATAATCATAACCAAAGCTGCTGGAAACCCCGTCGGCTCGTTAATAAATAATATAAAAATAAACAATATTTTAGATGATACCACCCCTCACCCTAGTGAGCGCTCTCTTTAACATTATATGCAACTCCTCATCGGCAAAGAAAGAGTCTATATATTTTTTATTGGTTCTTCTTAAAAATTTCTTCACATTTAGTACTTTTAAAATTTCCATAAGATAATTCTTCTATGGAGATTGATAATATGATGATATTTATTCACCTGTTTTCAGAGCTGCAGTATGTTGTGATGGAAGATTTACCAACTCCTCTAGTTTTCTATTCCCTTTTGTTTTTCCATTTTCAACACATAGGGGAAGTGTGGGAGGTTTCGACACGTTAAGGTTTTCTCCAGATTGCAATACTTTTATCGTCTTATAATAAATAATAATAAATAAAATCTTATTATCAAACAATGAAAAACACTTATTTGATTCATTATCTATTATCTCACGAGATATTACGATTACCTAATTGATTTTGATAATATATTTTTGAAAATAAAAAAAACTATGATTTTTGTTGCACCGAGAATTGGTGGGGGTAAAATCGACACCCTGACGGGGTAAAATCGACATATTGTATATTGTATAATGCGGGGTGATTACGACATATTGTATATAACACACAGCAGAACAAACTTCAATGGCTGTTAGTGTTTTATTTAAGTTCAACAAACTAATTCATAACATTTTAGAAAAAAAACACAAAACATTTTTTTTACATTTTCTTTTTTTTTCAAATTAAATAGGTGTTAATTTTATTTTTCACAGCCAGCTCGAAAGCCAACAGTCTTACTCCAGTCATTGTGATGCCATAGTTGCGGCTCTCAAGATCGTGTAGATGTTGGACCAATTATTTCTCCTGCTCAAGAGTTAATGCACAATATTTGTGTCCGAGTTTGGCAGACGATCTATTAGAGACGTATCCAATAAGCGTTGTCCTCGGAATGCCATATTTATTAGCTGCTTTTTTGTTGACAAACCAAGCCTTATAGCTTCAATGGCATTTTTTAATTCAATGTTTGTCCAGCTTGACCGAGATAAGGGGGATTCAAAATATTAAAAACAGTTAGTATAAATAAGGTGTATCAATATTTATATCAAAAAGACCAGTAAATATTAAAACAGCAGGGGTGTCGGTTTTACCCACAGTGTCGAAACCTCCCGCACTTCCCCTAATAGTTGTCAAAGAATGGATAAAACAATTTAATGATTGGATTGGACACTACTAAACAATGAGCTTAACAGATGAAAGACACTGTGTGCATTGTTAAAGAACCGCTGGCACTTCATTAATTTGAATAAAATAAACTTTAAATCTATGCTAACACATTTTGCATAATTGTATATCTCCGGCGCTGCATTTATGTTGGGGGCGTAGGGATCGATATTAACTGCAATCTTGAGTTAAACCCTTCGTTCTGAAGTGAAGGAGCAATAGTAAGAAAAAATTTAATCGATCCGACAAAGATCCTACAAATATGTTAAAGTTTCTATCATATTGGTGTCGATCGTAAGGTCCTGTGGGCAAGCGCAAGGATACTACAGGTTGTGGGTTCTAATATCAACTGGACCGTCGTCCCCTCGTACGCAGAACTGGCTATCTAGGTTACCGATAGTAATCAAGTCAATGAAAGCTTGAAATTACTGGTCTAGGTCTAGTTTAGGATGTAGCGCCATTAATAAATTCGTTTGGTTTCGAATTGAATAACGCTTTTTTATATCTTTTATGCGTTGAATTAGCAATGCCCAACTATGGTGCAGCAAAGAGTACCATGTGATAAAAATAATATGTACCAAAATAATTTCAAATAAAATAAAATCAGAATGAACGATTAATCAATTCAGATAAAACATCACATTCATATACCTTTTCAATATTTCGTGATATTCTCGAAAATAGGTGGTCGTATAGTTATGTAATATAATTTAAAAAGTGTTTTCCTAGCATGCACATTTTTCGAATAACACACAGATATGCTGGAAACTGATAATTCCTTTTCGTTATTGGAAAACATAATACATAATTTGCAAAAACTACTTGATTTGTTAATAAAACCTCACATTGGCATCAATTCGAAAATGCAAATTTTACGTTCAGTTTCGCTCGATCAGTAAATAGCCCTTCCACGGCTATAGAATTAGCTTGTGATAGGAGCCATAGTATCGGCTTTTCCATACACAAGCAGGGAGATAGATTGTAAAATCCGCAAAAGTAATTCGGCGAAGAACACCACCTACACCATTATTTGTTTTATCTCTTT
This sequence comes from Anopheles cracens, assembly GCA_002091845.1. Taxonomy (NCBI): domain Eukaryota; kingdom Metazoa; phylum Arthropoda; class Insecta; order Diptera; family Culicidae; genus Anopheles; species Anopheles cracens. Next base: position 170,982 of record KZ070038.1, read on the forward strand.
AGTCATTGTAATATTAAAGCTATACGGCTTATTCGTTCATTTTGAAGAGCTTTTTATAAATACAATATATATAATATTACTTCAATATTAATAATTATGTTCATACATAAAACATTGTACAGCAGTCAACGTGTCACATTCTTACAGACATGTTACAGGCATGTTAGTTTGTAAGCTAGTTGAACTAGCTAGAATTAATTTGGCTAAGCCTTAGGCAGGCCAATAGATGGAGGAAAATAAATAAAATAAAAATAATTTGTGTTTTGTTTTTGTATATTATAAGATATATAAAATAAAGGAAAGTGAATAATTAACATAAAAAAAATATTGTTAGTCCCCTTGATCATTTGGAAGTTTGTACACACTATTCGCCCAACAAATAAAAAAAAAGATTATTTTAAATGAATAAATTTTATGTTTCAATTATGGATTGTGAATACCTAGATGATTTTAAGAATTATTATGAATATGATTACGAATAATTTTCGAAATATGGGTATTTCCTGTTTTATATACATTGTTCATACTTTCACATTGAAATAAAATGCAGCGACAAATTTCTTTCAATAGAAAGCGCAGTTAACCTTCAGCGTTTTTTTTCTTTTGTATTGTTCAAATTTAACCAGTTATTGCATATTCATATAATATCATCAATTTAATCAATCGCTTTTCTTCGGAACTTTCAGGTCAGCAATGAAAGAGTTGCTTCAAATGAGCACATCTGCATTGTTGAATTGTTGATTTGTTTGTGTGTTACAAAAACTATACGCGAAATAATACAATTTTCAGATAAACTAACCGTTCTAACATAAATAAGGTAATGTACATATTCCCAAATCCGCACAAACTCCCCTCGGGCTGGATGGCTAAGGATATTTCGTGCATCTACCTCTTTCTTCGGTGGTAGAAAAGAAGATGTTCGGTTGAGTGGCGAAGGCGTCAGTTTTCTGTACAAATCGTCGGAAGGCCGGTGGTTGGTAGGTTGGTACCCATTAACATTTTGCGTGACATCAAAATTTGTTATAGTGTGTTGGAAACAGTCGAAAGGAAACAGAAAGTGTGAAAACATAAATAAAGAAAATAATAAACTTTCTTAAACCTAACACAAGCCATTCTTCTCTCAACGGAGAGCTGATTGTAGTAAGCGGTCTAACTACAAATCAGGCATACAATTTTGTCGGCAGGTAGCCTAAACTTTTCCACAATTTGTTTTTGCAGTCATCAGTTTCGAATCCAATATAAAATCCAATGGCCTGAAACTTGTATTGAAATTTCCAATGTCGAGAAACGAATGGCATACACATGGTTAATGTACCTTCAAAGTACCTATTTTAGTACGCAACCCAAAGATTCCACTCCAAACAGACACACTTTCTTCACCAGCACACAGATACCGCACAAGACCAATATGGGATGGACGTTAAGTACACTCTAGTTAATCGTCGCGAATCGCGCGAAACGGAGAAGGTATTTGCTTCAAAGGTACCATTTTCAAACCGACACTACTTGGTCTGAGCTGTGACACAAACGCATCCGTTTCCCACTGGGAACACCAATTTCACTTGTGCTAGCGAACATTTTGGCACAACATTGCATTTCGCCTAAACCAGTGCGGCGGTTGCATTGTGTCTCAGTTGCAGGTTTTCGTCGCAAAAACACACACACACAAAAATGGTATAAAATTCACGCAAATAGGAAACAACATATAAAAGAAGAAAAAATATACAGTCAACCAAACATAGTGCCAAAAAATGTACGGGGTCTAGAAACATTTAAGAACTGAAATTAAACGGACACGAGGGGTGTAAGATTCTCACGCGATGTGTAGGATGTAATAGCAACAATGGAACAGACCATACCGGGACCGGGTGGTGGAAGCGGACAAGATTTCGAGGAAACAGGTTTCTTTTCTCTTCAATTTAGATTTCATGTGTTGATTGTGTTATTACTTTTGTTTTTTTTTTGTCATTGTTTAATTAAACCTAAATTTGCCAACATTTTAGAGCAACCTCGCTGCTTCTCAACCTATATCCAATCTTTCCGTAAAATTCACAAAGATCATGCCGATTTATGTAGCCGTGTAATGCTCCTGTTTTGATGCTTGCTGCTTCGCTTCTGAATTTCCACCGGAGAAAAGAAATTTCCCGTTCACCAAGGGACCAGAGGACCGTCACAAACACCGATTGTCGATTAGATGGAAGGTTTATGCATGAGCAAGATGTTATGGACCGCAGGAGGAGGGATAGGAACAGAGGGGTGGTACGGTTAAGAAAAATAGGGAGAACAGAATGGGTGGGCTTTGGTTTAGGTTTTCGTTTACGGGTTTTAGACTAACTTCTCACATATACGCATACGCCGGGAACCTGTTAGAAAAATTAAATGATGGAAAGGAAACATTGGTGAGGAGGAAAGATAGCGCACACACACGCACGCACGCAGAAACACGCTACGCGCATCGTCTGTCACATTTTGTCGCTTGCAAAGCGCTGTTGAAGCATAAAGTAGCAAATGAGAAGCCGTTTGATAGGAGCAATTATATAGCAGCATGGTTGGTGCAAATCGGTGCGAAATACTGTGCAGTACATCATCAGTAGCGCCGGCGTAAGATTGAATATTCGAATTCTATGTGTAGTTTAGATAATAAATATTGTCTGCAAGCGATCGCGGATTTCAGCCTTCGGTAGATTACATAGTGCTTCACTTCAATCGTGCTGTTACGTGCTCGCAGGTAGAGTCCCAGCGAAGCCATGCCATGCTACACAATCAACCAAACGTTGCCAGATGCAGTTCCTCTGACACGCAGTGCTTCAATTTTCCTTAATTACACTCCTGAGAGAAAAATCATCACAGAAAAGGATAGGGAAGAGAAAAATGTGCGGCGCGTGCCATTGGTGGAAAAACAGGAAATTGTAAAAAAGTGTAGATTAGTGCTTGAATTGAACTAGCTGTAATAATGTGTGTTCTACTCATCCAAACGAACGATGAGATAAATTCTTCTATCAAAAGCAAAACTTCATTCTGTTGATCTACGGGTTCTTTCGCTACGGAGGGATGAGAACAATATCGTCACTAAAATCGAATAGCTTCTTGGTAGATTATTTAGTCAAACGGTTTTATGGAAGGAGTTTCAGCATTGATTATTACATTCATAAAACGAATAACACATTAAACTTGGTATACAACATCCAACTGAACGTTGAAACGTAATCAACACAAGTAAATGATGTAGGATTTGTTTTATACGATCTTTTAAAATTTTACATAAACACATTTAAAATCAATGGTGCAGGATGCGGGTTTTAGAATTTTACAAGTCCGACCACTTGAATTTATTTGTTAATTGCATTTTGTTTCGATTACCACAGTAACACCAAACAAGATTTCGAGGAAACAGGTTTCTTTTCTCTTCAATTTAGATTTCATGTGTTGATTGTGTTATTACTTTTGTTTTTTTTGTCATTGTTTAATTAAACCTAAATTTGCCAACATTTTAGAGCAACCTCGCTGCTTCTCAACCTACATCCAATCTTTCCGTAAAATTCACAAAGATCATGCCGATTTATGTAGCCGTGTAATGCTCCTGTTTTGATGCTTGCTGCTTCGCTTCTGAATTTCCACCGGAGAAAAGAAATTTCCCGTTCACCAAGGGACCAGAGGACCGTCACAAACACCGATTGTCGATTAGATGGAAGGTTTATGCATGAGCAAGATGTTATGGACCGCAGGAGGAGGGATAGGAACAGAGGGGTGGTACGGTTAAGAAAAATAGGGAGAACAGAATGGGTGGGCTTTGGTTTAGGTTTTCGTTTACGGGTTTTAGACTAACTTCTCACATATACGCATACGCCGGGAACCTGTTAGAAAAATTAAATGATGGAAAGGAAACATTGGTGAGGAGGAAAGATAGCGCACACACACGCACGCACGCAGAAACACGCTACGCGCATCGTCTGTCACATTTTGTCGCTTGCAAAGCGCTGTTGAAGCATAAAATAGCAAATGAGAAGCCGTTTGATAGGAGCAATTATATAGCAGCATGGTTGGTGCAAATCGGTGCGAAATACTGTGCAGTGCAACATCATCAGTAGCGCTGGCGTAAGATTGAATATTCGAATTCTTTGTGTAGTTTAGATAATAAATATTGTCTGCAAGCGATCGCGGATTTCAGCCTTCGGTAGATTACATAGTGCTTCACTTCAATCGTGCTGTTACGTGCTCGCAGGTAGAGTCCCAGCGAAGCCATGCCATGCTACACAATCAACCAAACGTTGCCAGATGCAGTTCCTCTGACACGCAGTGCTTCAATTTTCCTTAATTACACTCCTGAGAGAAAAATCATCACAGAAAAGGATAGGGAAGAGAAAAATGTGCGGCGCGTGCCATTGGTGGAAAAACGGGAAATTGTAAAAAAGTGTAGATTAGTGCTTGAATTAAACTAGCTGTAATAATGTGTGTTCTACTCATCCAAACGAACGATGAGATAAATTCTTCTATCAAAAGCAAAACTTCATTCTGTTGATCTACGGGTTCTTTCGCTACGGAGGGATGAGAACAATATCGTCACTAAAATCGAATAGCTTCTTGGTAGATTATTTAGTCAAACGGTTTTATGGAAGGAGTTTCAGCATTGATTATTACATTCATAAAACGAATAACACATTAAACTTGGTATACAACATCCAACTGAACGTTGAAACGTAATCAACACAAGTAAATGATGTAGGATTGTTTTATACGATCTTTTAAAATTTTACATAAACACATTTAAAATCAATGGTGCAGGAGGCGGGTTTTAGAATTTTACAAGTCCGACCACTTGAATTTATTTGTTAATTGCATTTTGTTTCGATTACCACAGTAACACCAAGCGGGTTTTAGAATTTTACAAGTCCGACCACTTGAATTTATTTGTTAATTGCATTTTGTTTCGATTACCACAGTAACACCATGAATATTTTGTAGAAACAAAACGTGAAATTTTGAAGTAGTTATAAATTTGTTAAATTAGCATTGAGATCGCTGCGTCCCACTTTGTCGGTAGTGATGTCTGCTTTTAAATATTGTACAATAGCCCATGTTGCCTAGTTAGCACGTGTGTAAGAGGTAGAAAAAGAAAATGGAAACATACATACAAACAACGTTAGCAAATGTATGAAATATTGCTCCGGTTAGTAATGATAGCATACAATAGCACATCTACTCAGGGAGAAGACGAACAAGCGACTCAAAACATGATGGATGAGATGCTACAACAGCAAAATGAAACTTAACCTATAGTACTGTTTGATAAGCGAAATCGATGTTTTTCTATGTGATGTCCACACTTCAAACGGTAGCATACAGTTAGTACGCGGCGTACATTAAGCGGTTGATTGTTGGTACGAATTTCTTATACCTAAAACTATGTCTAAACATAAGAATATTAAGACACGCATATTTACGAGCCAATACACGAGGAGATGTATATAAAAAAATAACATTTAACGGACATACACATATGAACGGTTAACGTAAACATGTTGCAAACATAAACTACTACATTCACTCTCTATAACTAGAACGGAAATCCGAAATCAAATCGACAGACGGTATATTCAAGCAACGCAAACCATAATCAGCAGGCAATAATACGGCAGATCGACCAACTTACCAGTACGTTCTCTTCTCGGCTAGATGCTTCAGAACGTTCTGGACAATATCGGTGCTCGTGTTGCTACCACCGAGATCTGCAGGAGCGGGATAATCGGTCAGTGTGGGAGCTAGCAAAAACGAACATCAATCTCGTGGCACTCACCCGGCGTGTGAATTCCGTCGATGTCGATCGTTTTGTGGATGGCGTCGGAGATACAGTCGGCGTGGTAGCGATGTCCGAGATGGTACAGCATGTCGACGGCTGCATTCAACATGGCAACGGGATTGGCAATGTTCTTGCCGGCAATAGCCGTGCCCGTGTTACGAGTTCCGGGTTCGAATACGGCGTACTGCAAGAGGGGGAAAGAAAACAGTCATTAGCATCATCGACCTCCCGCGCGCTTGAATGTCCACCACTGACTACTACGATCACGCACATGATCACCATAGTTACGTCCGGAGAACAGGCCTGCACCACCAACCAAACCGCAGAGGACGTTGGACGTAATGCTGCCATACAGATTGGTCGTGTTCATTACGTCGAACTGGTGTGGATTCGAAACCAGCTGCATGCAGCAGTTGTCGATAATCATATCGTTGTGTTGAATCTCCGGATACTCCTTCGCAATATCGCGGGCCACCTTCAGGAACAATCCGTCGGCCAGCTTCATAATGTTGGCCTTATGGATGGTCGTCACCTTCTTGCGATTGTTGTTCTTGGCAAACTCGAACGCAAAGCGTGCGACACGGGCCGCATTCTCGACCGTGACCACCTTCATGCTCTCCACCACACCACGCACACTCTCATGCTCCAGCATGGCGTACTCGCCCTCGGTGTTCTGGCGCACGATCACCACATCGACGTTCTGGTGATGGGCAGGAATGGCGTTGAACGACTTGCAGTGCAGCACGTTCACGTACAGGTCCAGCTCATTACGGAGCGCCACGTTACGCGACAGAATGCCGGTAGCTTCCGATTTCGTCTCAATATTACCCTTGATGGCAACACCGTTACGCTTCATGGAAGTGATGGCATACTCGAGATCATCGTTTCCCTCGCTGGCCGGATCAATGTCGACAATCTCAAAATCCACCGGCACACCGGCAAACCGGAACACTTCACGTACGTAGCTCATCAGCTCAGGGCCGATACCACCACCCGGCAGCATCGTTACCGTGTGACGGCCACCATACTGCGCCTTCGGGATTTTCTCGACCTTCCGCTGGACGGGGTTCTTGTGCTGGAGTTCAAAGGCTGACACTGCGCAGTTCTAGAATAACAACGAAAGATGCAATAACACGTAAAGAAATGTTTTTTAGAAACAAATTTATCGACATCGATTCATCCACCCACAAACAGTGTTAAAATTATGTAACTTTTCTATCCGGATATGTCCCCTGACCGACCGTCAACAAAAACACGGCAGGACCATGCTCGATGCATGGCGTTCTGGCAACGTGGTTGTGGGACACTTTCGTACTTACGCGTTTGAGCAGTGGAGTGACCACATCCTGGCTTTTGCGGAACAATCGGAGCGCCATCGTTTACTATTTTGTGGACACTTTCCGAGACGATTTTCCCAAAAATGTTACGATGGCGCTTTGGTGTTTTTCACGACGGTGGAGAGAATAATGACAACATCAGAAACAACAATAATGACACAAAGAAACATGCGAATAAATTGGTCATGTACCACGACACATCAATCAAACAATAATCAAATAAATTAATCTTTTTTTGAAGATTCCTCGAAATACGTAGAACATGATGATCGGTCAGATCGTGGTGGCGAATGGAGCAATGATAATAGGAACAAAAATGATCGGAACATGACGGATGTCAAGCGACGCGTCAGCTTTAAGGCATTCAGTGGAGGTCGTGGCAAGGGTCGCATTACCGAAAATCAAATTCGTGCGCACATAAACGAAGATGACGAAGCGATGGGAGGCGACACCTTCGACGGTGGCGATCTACGCGTACGCATGAATAATAACCGCAAGTTCCAACGCCACAAACGCAGCGGCTCACCAATACCGCGTGGTGTATCGAATGGTGGGTCCAACATGCGCAAGAAGCTGGTACCTTCCAACACGACCTGGTTCGAGGTGAAGATACCGTACGGACACAAGTACGAAAGGGATTTTGTGCTCCGCTCGATCCAGCAGGCGATAAGCCCGCAAACGTTCATTCCGCTCTACTACAAAGCTACCGAGTCGGCTGCGATTTTCTTCGTCGAGGACTTCAAAACTGCCGAAGCGATCCAGAAGTTAGATCGCACGATCGATACACCGGACGGTAGGCGAATGATAGTGCTGGTGCGCAATAATCACCCGTCGTCGCCGGTGAACGAACAACTAAAAGCGCGCATGAAGCAGGCTATGGTGAAGCGCTATAACCCACAAACGAAGGGTTTGAATCTGGAAAAATTTCATGCGGACCCAGATCTCAGCGACATTTTTTGCGCCCTGTTCCGGCCACCGATAATGCTGGCGGCAATCGACATCATTGCGGAACACATTCCCGAGATAGAAGCGTTAAACTTGAACGACAATAAGCTGTACATGCTAGACCACCTGAAAATGATGGCCACCAAAATGCCAAACCTCAGAGTACTATATCTAGCAAGAAATCGGGTAAGAAATCTTGGTATAGGTGCGCATGTATCGCCCGCCCTAATGCTCCACGACGTATCGCTGTTTTGTTCTAGATACCTTACGTCAACACGCTGGACAGCCTGAAAGGCCTGAAGCTGGTGGAACTCAACCTAGAGGATAATCCGTTGCGGCAGCGATACGACGATAATACGCTCTACGTCAGGTATATCAATGCACTCGGGGTCACGTGAACGAGTGATATTATTCTATATTTGGCAGAATCCTTAGACAATGGATATGAACTTCAAGCCTACCGTCAGTAGTCGGCGTTCGGATACGGTGTCGTCCGTTCGATAAGCGCCCCGGGGCGGATGATGCTTTACGTCCGTCTGGCGGGCGTACCAGAGCGACGAACAGGTGACACTTACTTCGAACAAAAGGGGTACAATTCCGCAATAAAATTTGTGCGTGATTGGCCGTTGACTACACATGGAGCGGAAAACCAGGGGCAAAAATCTAGAGCCGTTTTCTTCCTACAACTAGAGCTGTGCCGGGTTCAAATTCATATCAGTTCTTCTCATTTAGCCAGCGTGCTAATTAATAAATGGCTTGCTCTGTTATTGCTAGAAGAATTTCTCAGCATCTGTAGAGGGTAAATAATTAACTGTGTAAAACACATGTTTGAGAAACTATTCGTTATTACTTGATCGATTAGATCGTATCAAAGCCAACGTCACCCTCATAGCAATGGATCGAATGAAATTTTTGTTTTAGCATCTATCGTTACCACTATTAATGTCATATCGATTGAAATGGATGATATTGATTTTGTACCGTCTATTTATAGTGAAGTGCGTAAACGCTTTCCGAAGATCATCAAGTTGGTAAGTAACCGCGGTTGCTGGCTCTCGCGATCACAATATTCGTTCACCTTCCTCTCTTTTTATGCCACACAGGACAATATTGATTTACCGCCACCGATCAGCTTCGACGTTCCGGAAGACGATATGAAATTACCGGTCGCCAAAGCTTCATTTCTATGTGACAACGGTGGCGCCGACTTCGTTCGGCAGTTTTTGGAGCAGTACTTTGCTATTTACGATTCTGATAATAGGCAACCGCTGCTCGAAGCATACCATGAACACGCCATGTTTTCACTTACGGCCAACACATACCAACAGAGTAATCAGCAGAAGTAAGTATAACGGAGAGAGCTTCGGAATCGGTAGAACTAGAGTTGAGTGATAGTAAAATACCTTTATTTCGTTCATAGGTTGGGTGCGTATATGTCCGGCAATCGAAATTTGAAGCATAAAACGGATCTTGACTCCCGCTGTCGATCGTTGAGGCATGGACGGCTTCAAGTGGTTTCGTATCTGTCAACACTTCCACCATCCAAGCACGATCTGCAGACCTTTGCCGTGGACCTAACACTATTCACAGTGAGTTTTTGTTTTTTGGTTTACAATCAATCCAGCATGTGTGCTACGATAAAATTTGTTTCTTCCTTTCAGCCCCACATGATTCTGATGACTGTAACGGGCGTGTTCAAAGAGCGTAAAGAAAACATCAATGCGGAGCTGATACGATCGTTTCAAAGGTCGCTGGTAATTGTGCCGTCGGCTGGTGGATTCTGTATTCGCAACGAAACGGTACACGTTACCAGCGCTACGCGCCTGCAGGAAAACAAATGCTTCGAACCATTGACTGGCCTTGGAGCAGCAGCATCAGTGTCGACGGCGGCGGCTGCACCTTCTGGAACGGTTCCGCCTGTGGGATCCACAAATCTACCGGACGATAACACCAAACTGCAAATGATACAGGCGCTGGCCGTACAAACTAATATGAATGCAGAATGGAGCAAACGCTGCCTGGAGGAAACCAACTGGGACTATCAGCGTGCTGAATTTGCCTTTAGCGAACTGCACAAACAGAATCGGATACCGCCAGAGGCGTTCATAAAGCATTAAAGCATGTTGTCTTATAGCTGCACGATAGGCAATTATTTGATATAAAGATATTTTTTCATGCAATGGGTTAGCTCATTCAATACATAGTTAAGATTTTCTGTCCAGAACTGCATGTGTGCACGTCTAATTTTCTCAATACGCATATGAACAAACGCAAAGTGATCGTACGGCGAATGTTTCTTTTCGTTCGATTTTCTGATGCCTAGTTTCATTGGCAAGTGTGTGTTCTTTGCCATCGACCACTTTGAAGTTTGCTCTCTGTTTGTTTCCTTGCGACTACTGCTAGAAGTATACCAGACTAATTGTAATAGTTTTAGAAAAAAAAAATAATTTTACCATCACGTTTTTGCGAAAAGAAGAAAGTGAAAATGAAAATAATTATGCTGTTTAATTTTAACAAACCCTGTATGTAAATGTACACCTGTAAATTGCTAATCGTGCTACTTCAGCAACTTACTTCTTCATCATTGGCAGGCACAAGTCCCATTTATGACGTTCCTTGACTTAATCATGCTCGTAGCTGGGTTGTCGGTTTAGTTGAAATTCGAGCACATTCATCCCCACTTAAACATACTTATAAAATGGAAAGAAATGGATAATGTTAGATAAGATTAGATGTGTCCGTACAAGTAAAACCTGTGGTTGAGACCTCTTTTCCGTTCAGTTTTGGCGCTGACAGGAAAAAAAACAGAAAGTTATATGTACGATTAGTGTATTATTATACAACTGCAACACGGATCAGATAGTTGACACACGTAGGTTTTGTAAGAATCGTGTATTGTGTTTAGTAGATCCATAGCATAACATCTAAGTATGGGTAGCATAAGATTTGGAGGCTGTGGAGAGATAGTGAATGAAGCTAAAAATATATACATTAAATATAAGGCGAAGATTTTGTTGCGACTATTTTATAGAAAGGATTTTGAAAGAAATTTTTCCAGCTGTAATATTGTTT
>KZ070038.1:234941-251642 GCA_002091845.1 Anopheles cracens
CGCCATCGTGGACAGAGTGGGACCCAAAACGAGATGAAAAGCTAAAGTTCGGCGTGAAGTGGAGGCAGCGTAATAGCGCGTGATCAGTGCTGCTCATAAATCCTGAGCATAACGAAGCATGCCGCGCGCACGCGGTTCTTCGGCGCGGGGACCTGCCTGTTGCCCGGTCGTGAGATGTCGATACGGACCAAGGGCGTCCTACGGATCACGGCGATCGAGTGATTGTACGCACGATGTGTATCGATGGTTTTGCTGTCAGCCTCCCCACCACCCTCGGCACGCACGCGAAAGAGCAACACCGAGAGTAACGAAAACATAATGAAATAGTTCCACCATTTCACGGACCCACGGTACGGGCGCGATAGTTTGGGGCTCGATAGGTCCCGCCGAAACGAGGTGCTGGTCATTGCACCTTTCGGGCCCTTAATGTGCCCGACTGTTCCTGCAGCTCGATCGCATCGGGCATCTTGGGAGTGAATTTCGACCGAAGGCCGACTGTGAAGCGAGTGCGAGCGAGTATGATTGATTGTGCTCAATTTGAGTTGCTGGTTCTGGCACGCAAATGACAGAGTGCAGTTGGAAGCGAAGCAATCGTACTGCCGCTGTTGGCTTTTCATATTAAAAGACACTTTGCCTTCTTGGGATTGAGTAGACGATAGATGTTACAGAATTTTGAACCATTTGGGTGCTTTTGCCATTCGTTCTGAGTGTGAATTATAACCATTTTTATGGAAATAATACAATAAGCACATCGTAAGCTGTAGGATCGTCAATTCGTCAACACGTTACGGAACGCTAGCCCGTGATTTGCAGCGAATGTAGACGAACGCCACAGGACCACAAAATGACAGTGAAAAGCCCTGAAATTGTAGACACCGTTTGATGACGGCTCGCTTGACACACTAATTCTCCCCAAGGCAGGCACGGCGGGCATTTGGATCCGGCTAATGGATGGACATTGATTTAGGCTTAATTTCTGGAATGCCCATATCTGGACAATCGCTGGTGGTGTACTTTGGCAACTAGTCGGATGGAGCGCCAAACCCCTACTTGATGCCGAGGGACAGGCCAGATCAAGATGGCTGATGGCTACGTAGCAGTGGACCGCACCGGTCGGCGATGGGGTTCAGACCTGCTCGGGACGGGACGCGGTCTGTAATTTGGCGAATAATTGCTCACACCTTAAAACCCTGATAAGCCTGGCCCGTATGTCTCCGGCCACTTGGGCTGGTACCTTTCGCACCGAAACGGCGGAGCAGTGTAGAGACGGTGCCGAAATGGATTTTTGGCACATTTGACGGCATCAATTAAAGCAGGCAGTCGCACCAGCGGTGACTGTTTAAAGTCTTAGCGCCTGGTTCCGTGCACGGAGCACGTTGTTTATCACGTGCGTTTAAGCGATGAATTCGCGATAAAAACACACGCTCATACACACACACACAAAACGCATGGCAACCCAGCGTGCGTCTTTCCCTTGCGCCTTACGACACACGCAATTGAGCCGGGCGGGCGACGGTGTGTGTCGATGTACGCGAGAAAAAACGCATCGGTCGGGCTAGTCGCGGGAGCACCTTCGGAGACGCTGGTGCCATTGTTGAGAGCGCCCAAAACGAGATGAAAAGCTAAAGTTCGGCGTGAAGTGGAGGCAGCGTAATAGCGCGTGATCAGTGCTGCTCATAAATCCTGAGCATAACGAAGCATGCCGCGCGCACGCGGTTCTTCGGCGCGGGGACCTGCCTGTTGCCCGGTCGTGAGATGTCGATACGGACCAAGGGCGTCCCCCCCACTCGAGTCAGTAGTGAACTTCCATCTGGTGAACCACCGGAGAAACGTTCTTCCGCGAAGCGGGGCAACCTTACCATAACAAAAGTGTGACAAACAATCCCGCGAGTGCGTCATTGCGCAATGGGCGCATGGATAATGGGACGGTGGTTTTTAGTGGTCTAGGTGCGACTATGACTGCGTGGACTTGGTTTTGGTCGGGAGACTGGTACGAAAATGAATAATACAATCATTTTCGAGCTAGGGTATCGATGAAACGCTCAACTAATAACTTATCATTTTCATCTGCATGTTCGAAGCACATCCATTCATTTTGACTGGTGAGAATGGTAACCTCTGAAATTTGAACCGACCACTTCGATAAATGGGGAAGGGCTCAAACATATCGTCAGGATCTATAGCACTGCAAGTGTTGTACGTTTTAGGTCAGTGACGCCATGCACACAAAACTCAAACATTTCGTTTCCTACTCCTGCGAGCAACAATTTTGACCCTTTCAATCAATCCGGTTACATCTGTTGTCGAAACTTTCCCGTGCGGGGTTGCAGATCGTTTGCATACCACCCTAATCTGAAACTGGAAGTGACGTGCATTCGTGCGGTAGACCTGTCTAAAATCGTGCCGCTGCCGTTTGAGCGTTGTTTGACACTGGCAACGCATGGCAACCCAGCGTGCGTCTTTCCCTTGCGCCTTACGACACACGCAATTGAGCCGGGCGGGCGACGGTGTGTGTCATTTTTTTTGTTGTTGCGAGGAACAGCATTTCGATCACAGATTGCAGCTCGATCGCGGAACAGACGGAACCGACGAAATGCAATAAAATATGGAAACTGATTTGATGAATGTTTTCATTGGTAAAACGTCACTTTTGGCATCGCTTTGTGGTAGACTTTATGCGAGCTGTGATACGTTCATTTATGTTTTGATTTTGGCCTGCTCGCTTTTTCCGGCGCATCAATCAACGCGAATGGAATTTCGTGTTGGCTTTCTTCTCACTCCCACTCTTGCCGCGCTGGCACAGTCAGTCATTTGCAACTGTAGCAGTACACGAGCGATCGACGATAAACGATCGACGAAATTAATTCATTTACGAGCCCATCACTTACCCGGGAATGTTTATTGATTTATTCGATGAAATCTCACGACCGATCTTGCCATCATCGTACGCAAAATAATAAATGACATGTTTGGTTTTGTGTTCCGGTTGACGGAGAGCGTATTCAATTAAGGCCGCCGGAATATTTGGACAGTTTCGGCCGATTTTATGGTTGTTATATTATGCAAAGCGATTCAGCGCTATAGGGTATTCGCAGAAATGGAAGGACAATTCCTCTGTGGAAATAAGTATTCATAAATAAGGGTTATTACATCGTTGTCAGAGTGTACACGATACATTATTATGTGGCAAATTACGTTCATCCCTGTCATTGTGCACATTGTGCTTGGAAATTACGCACGATTGACAACATGATTATGATTATGGTTGTTGTTTTTTCGATGCGCGCGCACCCATTGCGGTGCTTGCTGCGTATGAGCGCTAGAACGATTATGTAGTTACGAGTTGATATCTTCATCCTGGAAAGTTTTGCTTGCGCTCAGGAGATGAATACGGCTCCAAACGCATTGCGTTATTTGGGTGCATTATCCATTTTCCGCCAGTAGATATGCGCGCGATAAACCCGAAACGGGAAACTACGAGGGTTCGACAAAATAGTAGTATTGCACTGCTCTGTCCAGGCTCTGCGCATGATGCGTTGTGGAGTTGGTGGTTAAATATTGCAGAGCGCAGGATCGCAAGTTTGGCCGCCAGAACCGTATCGTGCTGCCGATGGACGGCATTGATTAATGGCTTTTTGATGAATTTGACATTTTGCAGCTGTCAACAGTGATTTCCACTGGCGTTTGCAAGCGATCGCTTGACGGCTCCATTCACTTTGCGTGCGTGGCCGGTAGAGTACCGAGTTCCGGGCGAGTTGAGAGTAGGTCAAACAGGACGCCGACTGCTCCGAGTGCCGTTGGTACTTGTGTTACCAAAGTAGGCCATAGGGACGCGATCCTGTTTCGAGTGGTCGATGGGTTTTTAGTGTCGTCACTCCGTTCGAAGGTTCCGATCACTCCGGGTCTGGACCCGCCATCTCCGTTGGACGGTTGGAAAGCTGATACGTGGCATAGTAGCAAGAACAAAAATGCCCAAAAACTGTAGTGTATTGCGGTGCCCGTTCGAACAACAGTCGGCTGGGCGCATGATTGATGTGTGTGGCATGATTTTGATGTGTTGTTAACATTCGATCGAAGCCAGACGTAGGACGGATCGGTCGGAAGGGTTTATAATTTATTGGTAACATTTTTCATTCTAGCGAGCGAAGTAATTATAAATAATTATTATCATTTGCCTGATAATAAAACACCGATCGCAAGAGATATCGCAACCTATCATCTTTCTAGGTTTTATGAATATTATTAATAAGGTGCTTTCACGTATCCAACGGCGTGCTACAATGCTGTTTTTCATTTTACTGCATCACTTGCGCTGGGAGATGAAGTCGAGGTTTGAAAGTTAAACCTTGTTAGCGTTGATCCTAGATTTGAGCTATCGAGATAAGATAACATGACAACGTGACAAGTATCGGAACATCGACTGAAAATATTAGTCGCTTCGCACTGTTGGCGCATGCTGACGCGGCTGGCGCTACAACAAGAATAAGGATGATTTATTACACACGACACCCAATGTGTTATGGAAGCTGGAATATCGGAGCGGAATCGGATCAATCGGGAACGAGATGAAAACCGACTTCTTTTCTTCGTTCAACATCGCCACGAGTGCAGTACGCATCGCAGTGGACAGTCTACGGGGTACCGTTGCCACCAACCCGACGAATCGACGCGTGTGAAACCGCGATTGATGATGATCAATGTTGGAATATGCGTTGAGTGTTCAATCCCTTCAGTCAATGATCGTTTAGCTCATTCAAGTGATGCGGCTTAGAAAGCGGCTTAACTGGGTAGAAATCGTTTATGTTTATGATGCGAATAACGTCGAAGAGGTCAACCCGTTGATTGGTTAATATTGTGAAAAAAATGATTAGCTGATTGCCTGCGTGCAGGTTGAGCCCATGTTTTTTTGTTTAGCCCTGAATTTGTCATCAAAGCGACAAATGTTTTGCGCATTTTCGCATTTGAGTAATTTAAAAAGAGCACTTTTAATAGTGTCATATTTTCTCATAAACGATGTTGCAACTAGCTATAAAAATAGTATACCTATTTAATAGTGGATATTTACTGGAATAAATTCACCTAAAATTTTTTTGCTGTCTGTCAAATGACAAATCATTATTAGCTAAACATTGACAGCATTTGTACGAATTAATTCATTTATGGGATGGGCAGGAGCATTAAAATGGTTATAGATCGAGCGGTGATCCACGGTCAGATTGTGTCAGCGATACCTCTTTATTACACCTTGCTGATTACCTCTCAAGCAAGCAAACTCCCCCCGACGAGCGAGCCGTACGGGTTGGTAATTATAAATAATTATTATCATTTGCCTGATAATAAAACACCGATCGCAAGAGATATCGCAACCTATCATCTTTCTAGGATTTATGAATATTATTAATAAGGTGCTTTCACGTATCCAACGACGTGCTACAATGCTGTTTTTCATTTTACTGCATCACTTGCGCTGGGAGATGAAGTCGAGGTTTGAAAGTTAAACCTTGTTAGCGTTGATCCTAGATTTGAGCTATCGAGATAAGATAACATGACAACGTGACAAGTATCGGAACATACGGAATCGTTGCTTGTGTTTTTTTCTTTCTTTTCTCTATTCATCTCGCGAAATTCATTGAATGCCTCCATCTGAAACCTTTCGATTGAAATGGTAATCGCGAAAACGCGAAGATGCAATGCCTGCCGGAACGCTGCGCAAAACACTCCCGACGCTGGAACGAGATGAAAACCGACTTCTTTTCTTCGTTCAACATCGCCACGAGTGCAGTACGCATCGCAGTGAACAGTCTACGGGGTACCGTTGCCACCAACCCGACGAATCGACGCGTGTGAAACCGCGATTGATGATGATCAATGTTGGAATAAAACAAAAGGCAGAAGAGCACATTGCACGAAAGTAAACAAATCTGTAGTAAATGGCTTGAACCTTGCGGGTACTACATGTAAAATAGTTGAAATAAGTGTAAAACAGTAGTAACCTTATAGAGTATAAAGCCATACTGGCCATGATGGCTTCTCGCGTAACATCCCACAATCGGAAAATGTATGACCTAATTGTGTCGACTTAAACGGTGTCCATCCTCTTTGCGTTGGCTCAGAGACGGTGGCGTAATCCGTGGCTCAACCGTAGTCCTACACTGTAATCAATTGACTGATGAATTATTCAGCGTTGTAATGAAGTGCAGTCGATTGCAAGACAAATCCTCTGCAATTGCCTTTTAAGACGGTATGAACGACGTCTAGCAACAAAAAAGTCGTACTTATCAAACCATGACGCACAAGGAAACGTCATCTGCTGCCAGATAACAGCTGCAGCTTTACGGGGATTGAATTTCAGTACCAATTCATCCAATTCCTGTGAGACCAATTTCTCTTCACGTTCTCAGTGCCCGGGTAATCGAATGGGCGAATCAGCTGTTAAGTGATAAATTAATTCAAAGAGCGCAGCAAACGATGAACGAAAATGGTTCGTGGAATTGCCTGCGTGGTTACAGGATTGGCGCAGATCGATTATGCTGTCACCCATGCTGCCGCACGCCTGAAGATTGACGCCACACCTCGGAGGATTCCTGGTGCTCGATGGGTACTCCACACGGTCCGAGATGCTCCGCTCACTCGAATGTATGCTGCATGCGACAGACGCTACGTTCGCCAGCTGGAAATCGTCACGTATCGTGTTATTAATTTCTCTCTTGCTTGCGCTCGCCCTCACCACCCTCGTTCGCTGCAGACGACGCCAAGGAACGTTCGCTGGCAAGGAACGTTACCCAACAAGCCTCAATCGAGCTGTCACGAACGCAAGTATCTGGATGAGAGTGGCATTTGGTGGTGTTTTACTCTTACCGATCGCTCATAGAATGGATCGTACGGTACGGAATCGTTGCTTGTGTTTTTTTCTTTCTTTTCTCTATTCATCTCGCGAAATTCATTGAATGCCTCCATCTGAAACCTTTCGATTGAAATGGTAATCGCGAAAACGCGAAGATGCAATGCCTGCCGGAACGCTGCGCAAAACACTCGCAACGCTGGAACGAGATGAAAACCGACTTCTTTTCTTCGTTCAACATCGCCACGAGTGCAGTACGCATCGCAGTGAACAGTCTACGGGGTACCGTTGCCACCAACCCGACGAATCGACGCGTGTGAAACCGCGATTGATGATGATCAATGTTGGAATATGCGTTGAGTGTTCAATCCCTTCAGTCAATGATCGTTTAGCTCATTCAAGTGATGCGGCTTAGAAAGCGGCTTAACGGGGTAGAAATCGTTTATGTTTATGATGCGAATAACGTCGAAGAGGTCAACCCGTTGATTGGTTAATATTGTGAAAAAAATGATTAGCTGATTGCCTGCGTGCAGGTTGAGCCCATGTTTTTTTGTTTAGCCCTGAATTTGTCATCAAAGCGACAAATGTTTTGCGCATTTTCGCATTTGAGTAATTTAAAAAGAGCACTTTTAATAGTGTCATATTTTCTCATAAACGATGTTGCAACTAGCTATAAAAATAGTATACCTATTTAATAGTGGATATTTACTGGAATAAATTCACCTAAATTTTTTTTGCTGTCTGTCAAATGACAAATCATTATTAGCTAAACATTGACAGCATTTGTACGAATTAATTCATTTATGGGATGGGCAGGAGCATTAAAATGGTTATAGATCGAGCGGTGATCCACGGTCAGATTGTGTCAGCGATACCTCTTTATTACACCTTGCTGATTACCTCTCAAGCAAGCAAACTCCCCCCGACGAGCGAGCCGTACGGGTTGGTAATTATAAATAATTATTATCATTTGCCTGATAATAAAACACCGATCGCAAGAGATATCGCAACCTATCATCTTTCTAGGTTTTATGAATATTATTAATAAGGTGCTTTCACGTATCCAACGGCGTGCTACAATGCTGTTTTTCATTTTACTGCATCACTTGCGCTGGGAGATGAAGTCGAGGTTTGAAAGTTAAACCTTGTTAGCGTTGATCCTAGATTTGAGCTATCGAGATAAGATAACATGACAACGTGACAAGTATCGGAACATCGACTGAAAATATTAGTCGCTTCGCACTGTTGGCGCATGCTGACGCGGCTGGCGCTACAACAAGAATAAGGATGATTTATTACACACGACACCCAATGTGTTATGGAAGCTGGAATATCGGAGCGGAATCGGATCAATCGGTTTCCGTTGTTTAGGCTACGTATGCCGGAGCAGTGTGAAGTAGGCGCTGCTGCAGTTGCCCATGAAGCTGGTGTTGTTTTTCGTTTTCTGTACCGAGAAATACTGCCAATTTGTTATGGACACAGTTTATCGAATGTGGTCCATCACAGTAAAGGCAAGGGGTGATATTGGTGTTGCGTTTAAAATGACTCCATCGTGCTGGTAAACAAAAGGCAGAAGAGCACATTGCACGAAAGTAAACAAATCTGTAGTAAATGGCTTGAACCTTGCGGGTACTACATGTAAAATAGTTTAAATAAGTGTAAAACAGTAGTAACCTTATAGAGTATAAAGCCATACTGGCCATGATGGCTTCTCGCGTAACATCCCACAATCGGAAAATGTATGACCTAATTGTGTCGACTTAAACGGTGTCCATCCTCTTTGCGTTGGCTCAGAGACGGTGGCGTAATCCGTGGCTCAACCGTAGTCCTACACTGTAATCAATTGACTGATGAATTATTCAGCGTTGTAATGAAGTGCAGTCGATTGCAAGACAAATCCTCTGCAATTGCCTTTTAAGACGGTATGAACGACGTCTAGCAACAAAAAAGTCGTACTTATCAAACCATGACGCACAAGGAAACGTCATCTGCTGCCAGATAACAGCTGCAAAAAAAACGCATATTGTTGTTTGCACATGCATCAACGCTAAGTGAAATGATCTCAAATCCCTGTACAGAAAAAGATTAAATGAGACTCCGTTTCAACGAACAGGTACTTATTCGGTAAGGACGCCAAGTAGTACCGTACGATCTACATGAAATGGATTACATCTGATAGCGTTTTTGTCATAAGTGAGCGTAATTTTCGTTCACAGATTCTACGATTGCGGCGTACCCGGCGCACTCAACCCTGAATGTCAAAACCTTGCGTCTGGCCCTTTTACACCTTCCCTTCGTAGTACAGCGCCGAACGAAGGGTTCAAACACGTCCTTGGTCGCTTTGGGCACTGCAGTGTCGACTTCGCAGCAGTGGTTCGATGGAAGCTCGCCATAACAAAGCTACGGCAGCGTGATCTTCAACACCGAGATGTTTGCAGCTTTTACGAGAGCAACTTTCTCGCGCACGAACGATCACCGCGAGCGCGATCGTCACGTGAGCGCGAGGTCGTAAATTACATCAGTCAATTAAGTTTAAATAAACGAGTTAATTTAAAATACGACCGTACGAACCGATCTGAGATCGATCCCAACGAAGCACCCCGCAGGATGGGGATGGGGAGTGAAGTTCGCGCACGAGTCAAGTGCCGCGTCCTGCAGCGAGTGCATCCGTGCTGTGAGTTCGAACAAATTATGGGCAAATCGTTGTTTGCAATGCAATATTTATTGCACATGGCAGCGGCCGGGGTGCGATGAAGCCGACGGGAGAAATTTGTTTGCCAAGAGGGAATGGTGCTGAAGCTGGTGTTGTTTTTCGTTTTCTGTACCGAGAAATACTGCCAATTTGTTATGGACACAGTTTATCGAATGTGGTCCATGGGCAGGAGCATTAAAATGGTTATAGATCGAGCGGTGATCCACGGTCAGATTGTGTCAGCGATACCTCTTTATTACACCTTGCTGATTACCTCTCAAGCAAGCAAACTCCCCCCGACGAGCGAGCCGTACGGGTTGGTAATTATAAATAATTATTATCATTTGCCTGATAATAAAACACCGATCGCAAGAGATATCGCAACCTATCATCTTTCTAGGTTTTATGAATATTATTAATAAGGTGCTTTCACGTATCCAACGGCGTGCTACAATGCTGTTTTTCATTTTACTGCATCACTTGCGCTGGGAGATGAAGTCGAGGTTTGAAAGTTAAACCTTGTTAGCGTTGATCCTAGATTTGAGCTATCGAGATAAGATAACATGACAACGTGACAAGTATCGGAACATCGACTGAAAATATTAGTCGCTTCGCACTGTTGGCGCATGCTGACGCGGCTGGCGCTACAACAAGAATAAGGATGATTTATTACACACGACACCCAATGTGTTATGGAAGCTGGAATATCGGAGCGGAATCGGATCAATCGGTTTCCGTTGTTTAGGCTACGTATGCCGGAGCAGTGTGAAGTAGGCGCTGCTGCAGTTGCCCAGCGCGATTCGTTCACTACACTATCGTACACATGTTTGTAGATGTTGCTTCCTGCTGTTATTGCTGGTTTACAACAGCTTCCAGTGATAGGCCCGCCCAGGATGTATGGCTTGGCTTGTGAAACCCTACTTTAAGCAACATAGACTACACGAGAAATACATTTGCACGCCATGTTTAAATAGTCTTCGTAAATAAAACACAATCAAATCGTACGAACGTTAAGCAGCATCGATACGAGCTCGAAATTCTATGTAAGCAGACACGCACGCTGACACCACTAGGGTCTAGGTTGGTTAACATTATTGCCTTGTCTCGTGAGAACTTGCGCTCTACATACTAAATCTCCCGATGATACGTGCTTCTGGTAGCTTTTAAATCCCATCTAGGTTGATGAAAAATGGGCTCCACGAACTTATCATTTATTTCACACCGTAAGTAAGCCGATTATTTATAAATCATTCGTTTATCGCATCCGACCGCGTACAAGAATTGTTAACTCTGCGTGTACCGTGTAACATGAAGAAACCGGTGCGGGTTGATACTGCTGCGTGTTGAAAGTAGTTTCGGCGTGCAGTGAAATAATATCAAGCTTTAGACACACAACTATACTTTAGGGTGGTTCATGAACATAGTTTTCATTCATTATATTAACCATATCATGATAAAAATATATCCTGATCGACTGTTACATTGCAAATAACGTCCAAAACTTACTTTGCTTACTCAACCGCCGCTTACTTTACATACTAAACGCCGTTGAATCTTATAGATGTTGAAGACTTTTTACGATGCCACAACACATTTTTTAAGTTTTAATCGTGTAGAACTCATGTTTCTTAATAAAAAAGTGTCTATTCAGGAGAGCAGAGTGTAATGCATTTAAAAGATAAGCTAAATTGAACCATGGTTTTCGCTGGCACAAAACACATCTCTCTGTACGTGGTAGCACTTAGCTTCCTAACAGAGCCATAAAATGTAATAAAATACTGTTATGGGTTTCTTTTTCGGCGCAACAATTCCGTGCCACACTTAGGTTATCGGCCGCGATACATTGGGCAACGTTTTCAGCACTATCACGGCATTATGAGATCGAAAATATGGGAAGTGTTTTCCATTCTTGCCACAGTTCCATCGCCATGGCGTTAAGCGTCTGCCCAGACACGTCGGCCTAAGCTGTAAAAAACGCCATCTCGGTCCAAACGGCTTCACTTAGCTCCTGGCACCGCCGCCAGCGGATTTAGTGTTTGTTTATCGTGCATCGATTGTCCGAGACTGGCCCGGCAAACGGGATTCGCGGACACGCTCCCAGCTACCGTTACGCGCAGATCCATGGTTAATCATTAATTAAAAATGTATCGCTTGACGTCGATTGCATGACGGGCAGTTCAAAGGGCCGGGGCAGCATTTCTGCGCCCGTGTCCGGGTGTCCGTCGCGGGGCCTGTTTTCTGTCGCACTGGCTGGTGAAATCATTATTTGGACGCCTTGGACCGTTGGCACAGTTGTACGCATCCCGGTGGATTAGAGCATCGCCCGGCACCCGTCAATCGATGACAGTCGGCAAACGGGCGAGACCGTATGAAGTTCGATCAATTTATGCAAATATGACAAGCGGCTCCCAGGCGTGAGCAGCGAAAAGCTCTTAAGTGTCGCCGGACGTGATTGCGCGCACCGGGCGCGATGGGACGGAAGCGGTCATTTTGTTTGCGATAATTTTTCACACCATCTGTCACGGTCGGGTTGGCTGCAATCCGGTGCAAACGAAGCTTGCTCCGGCGCTTGTCACCAGTTCTGGGTGAGATTTTTTTTCTTCGCTCCAGAAACGAGTCTCGTCGGTGTGTCTCGTTTACACCTGTGCGTCACTGGTGTCAAAGTGGATAGATTTACGGTCTCACACTTCTGGACAGCCTGGTGAAGCAACACCGCTGCAGATCCATCCTGATAGGTTTCTTTGGCGGCCATTTCAATCACTCGATACGTATCTGGTTCATAAAACGTTTTTGCTAATTTACTGTCAAGTTGTCAGTTGTCGGAAAAAGGATCCGGCTACTGCAGTAATGGACCACTGCCATGTATCGGACGTCATTGGCTGCTACTGGTTTTGTATGTGCCTTCGCATTCGAATGTCGAATATTTCGACATTATTGTGATCTCTGTGATCTGTCTGGCTACACGATACAGTTGATTGAAAGAAGACGTATAGCTATGATAAAAAATATATCAAAATATGTATAAACATTCAATACCGTACTAAGTTCACAACTTTCCATGTTTATGATAAACCACAATGGAAAAATGCATACACATCTCGATAGGAAAGAATAGTAGATCCATTTTCCCATTAATCTTTCATGTCTATTGTGCCTTTTTGACGTTTTACAGGGTGTTGCCTGAATTAATGCGGCATTGCGTAAATATTGAACCAAAAATATAAGGAATATTTGATGCGGGTTTCTTTCCTCCAACAACACCGTCACCTCTGTCGTAGCTGTCGCTAGTGTTTGATGGTTTTTGATTGGGAATTAGGCACCCTCGATGGTTTCAAAACAAACTAGAAAACGAACCGTCGGACCCGCGCAGGATAATCTGAAAGAGGGTGCCCCGAGCGATAGGAGGTGATTTTAATACGCTTGCGCATGCTAATAAACTTCAGAGAAGCTATTTGATGAGATCGCCGTTGGCATCGGCGCTGCATAATGGAGTTGGCTGATTGTTGGAAAAGTGAACACAGTTTTTTTCTTCAATAGATGTGAGCATTTTGATGTGATGCCTTGTGGTTTTGTGGTGATTATCGAAGGGCTTATATTTCTATGTATACATAACAATAAACTCTTGAACAATTAGGACTACCGAACCAACGTGAAGGGGATACAAATGATTTCTGATGAAATAGCTGGAATCGTTATATGATAAACAACTTCAAAAAAGTACATTGTATTTATCTCCTTGCAACATGTTCGGTATTGTAAAGTCTTGAGAAAGCTACACAACTGGTGGTGATGAAAGTGCAATCATGGCAGGCTTTTTTTAACTCGAAACAAACACACACTACAACGTTGTCTTTTATGAGCTCCGTTACTCGCCGATGCTCATGTTTCGTTTAGTTGGTATTGGGGGTGACAAAAAAAACACCACTAATTTGCACATTTTCTTGCTCTTCTCAAGAACCACTCCTGGTGTGGTGTTGACACATGATTGCGATTTGTTTATTTGCAGTATATAGCAGTGTCATGAAACGTTTCTCGGGTAAAGCAAGTATGCAAGTAGGACGGTGAATCAAGGAGTGTTATATCGATCCTCGTTAAGCTCGAGGCAGAGCGCTTGAAGTAACATTTATTTTATCAATGAATTTGTAATAATATAAACTATGGTTTTTGTGTTCAGGTATTCTCGAGAAATTTATAATAGTAAACTATGCTGATATACATTTCCTAAGCATTTCAGTACTTATTATTGAAAATAAGCGTCATTGTTTGCTAAACACTGCTAAAACGTGCTTGTTATAGTAGCATATAAAAAGTATAACATTAACAATAACTAAACTAAAGAATGTGTATCTGCTTCCACTTGTTCCGTGAACGTGATTCACCGGTATAGCACCATTCACATTTTTACGGTTATTACCCGTAACCACGCCCGGAGAAGGTATTCAACCATAAGTGTGAACGAAAAATTGAGGTTACAAATCGTTTCATTTAATGATGGTGCTGACAAACGACGTCGCGATGTCGAGTCGCGATACCACTGGCCTGGGACGATGGCAATGTGCATAAAAGTTGGGCGGGTAAAAGTGATACGAGAAGGAGCTCCAAACTGCGAACAAAAATGCATAACAAAATGCAACGGCATCTTCACGGGTTGCAGTAACCGTACGAATAAAGTATCGCAAGGCTTCCGCTGTGTGGCTAATCTTGCGAACGAGAAGTTATTTTCAATTTCAACCATCAAACGTGTGCCGCTTGTCCGAGCGCATGCGTGCTGACGATGCAATCCGAATCCGATGGTTGTGCGAAAGTCTCCAAAATCATCTTAAACTCCTGTGTGAACATTGCAGCTGGGCACGAGTGGCACGAGCTGCAGTTGCAGTTGATTTCTGGCGAGTTAATTCCAACGCTTCCAATCTATCCGTAGGATACGCGCAATTAGGTGTGATCATCGATTAACCCTTGTGAAGCCGCTGGCCGGGACGTTAATTACACAACGACAGTTAACGATTACAATTTAATTAATTGCTTGTGATGTGCGCTCCGCGGAGTTCCTTTTCAACGTGCACGCGTCGGCCATCCACTTCCGGTGAAATAGACGAGTCGTAACGGCGCGCTCTGTGGGGTAATTCATGCGACCAGGTGGGTTCGCTGTGCAGATCGAACAAGTTTGCAGAAGAAAACTCAGTGTAGTGAAAAATAGTGCGATTTAACATAAGGTGCACTCGAAGATCGCAGCAGGCAAAATGTCGCTGTTTACATCAAGCAACAGTCGGCCGCGATCCCTTATGGAGGCGCTGCTGGCGAAAAAGATTGAAGCAGCTTCACAACAAACAGGCCCGGGAGGATCGCGGCTCATTCGGACCGATTCTATGGACTCGAGCAGCAGCATCGGATCGCTAGGTTCGCTCATATTGGGTGACGATGTATGCCGCTGTGACGATTGCCTGCTTGGAATCGTTGATCTCTACACCATCGGTCCGAAGGAAACTGCTAGTGGTATAAAAAAGGTAGGATTCAAGCACTTAAAAACAAATTTAAAGCCATGCTTGCGGTTTTTGGATTGGGTAACTGCGATTTAGTTCACATTGATAGCATAAGTTTTTAATTAATGTGAGGCGATCACTATTTCCAGCTAATGGTACAAATATTTTACATCCACAACAGTAGCCACATAATCATGAAATCGATACTCAAGTGATTTGTGTTCAAATTATCATTCAATCTTGCCACTGAAGGCCCGTTTCGATGCCGTTAATGTATGTTTTTCAAGATACACGCAATTTAAACCGCAACGCAGCAGCGCCACAGCATGCTCGTTCGGTACGTGCATCCGAACCGGTTGTCATCTCTAATGGTCACTAATGGCGTCCCTGACGTTTCCTTATCATCGGGTTCAGATTTGCTCCCAAGCTAGGCACACACAAACACACGAAACCGTGAATCGGCGCGGAGGGTTTGGAGAGTCGCGGTGGTTGCGAAATAAAAATTTATTGCCCCAACCATCTCACTCGGCGCAAGCCGGAGAGTAGTTACACAATAGTCCGATGCTCCAAATGGAAGAACCAGGGCCGGGACAGAATAAACACAGACGCTGCACTTGCGCTCGATACAGAACGGTGCAATTGCGCTGCGCTGCAGCACGTTTTCAATTGCGATGCAGGCCAGCCACACTGCACTTCCTTTGCAGGTTGAACAGAACTGCGAGTGCACTCTTTGCGTTCTTGCGTGATTTTAATGCGAAAAATGGCATGACGATTGCAAAAGCATGTCACGGAGCCGTGAAGAAAGTTATACTGGAACCGATAAGCGTAAGATCACGAAGGAATTCGGTGGGAAGGATACAATTAGTCGGTTGGTTCAATCCACATTACCACAGCGCGTAAAGAAGCTAAAAATCTCTGCGATATTTCAAAGCCGTGGGAGATTGCCTTTCACTTCAACGTTGCGATTACGTACGTTTGTTTTTTTTTCTTTCATTCCGGACTGGGTGTTGAAAACAAGAGTTCAAAAACTGTTCAATAATGTCCCATGTTACCACCTTATTCCGATGCAACGCGCTGCAACGCAACACAATACCATAACTTTTCCCTTAATCGATTATACCATTTGCGGTGCAATTTCGATGAATTACAATAATGTAAAGCTGATAACTGTCTCCCTTCATTTTTTCCAACATCGATTACCCGAGATTCCGGGGGGGAGGGTCTCGCGAGTCGCACTCGTCAAAAACGTCTACCGACTGGTCAGGAGGCCGTTTCAGGAGACCGGACCCATCATCCGGTAGCCAGCGCCAGAGTCGATGCTTTTTTGTCAGCAAACCCGTCCTGCGTCTGTGGCAACCGGTTCGGGGCTGCGAACTACCAAATAAGTCCCCATAAGTACCGCAATAAATTTCCTTCGGTTTCGCTGCGAGAATGCTTTCCGCACCAGACCGGACGCCCGTTGAAAAATGGAATGAGAATTCGAGATGAAACGGCATCCGGTTTTCAGTATGGGAGGAACACGGGGCAGGTACTATTTCCACCCTGAGCACGACCACAGATCCTCGATGGGATCCTGTACGAGTGGTACAGTTAAGGAAACTTGCCGGAGTGATAATAGTTGGTGTGCCTCCCTGAAGACAAATTAACTTCGGGTGCGGGTTGGGATCGGACGGCATTACTGAAATCAT
>KZ070038.1:258408-269290 GCA_002091845.1 Anopheles cracens
GTGATCAAATATGCGAGGCGTTTCGTGAATTCGCCGATGGGTTCCCGCATGCAATGGTAAGATTTGTTTTCACTGTGCTTGTGTAAAAACAAACACTGTCTAATCACATTATACTTGTACTACTGACAGCCCAAATATATCCAACGATTGAAGGCGATCCGGGCAACGCTGGAATATTCGGAATTCTTCAAGAGCCACGAAGTGATAGGCAGCTCACTCCTGTTCGTGCATGACCGACACAAGGCAAGTGTTTGGTTGATCGATTTTGCCAAAACGGTCGCTGGCTCGCGGTGCAGAGTGTAGATTCCAATGCACACGGAGCTTCCCGCAGGAATGGTGTGTTTTTCTGCATGAAAAAAATAGAAGATGCATGGCAGCATGAATGGTTGAATCAAGTAGATTGTAAATATATTACCATCCAGCTTAACGTCTGCTACACATTTTCTGCCAATTAATGGACCCACTGGAAACAGGCGCATCGTCTCCTTGCATACCATCTCCGTGTAGGCGAGCTTGTTCGCCTCTTCCATCGTCACGGGTTTGGTTTTATCCGGACACACACTCATCACCTCCTGATAGACCATTTCCTGCACCTCGGGATGGATGGCGAGCATGAGCAGAAGG
Source organism: Anopheles cracens (assembly GCA_002091845.1). NCBI lineage: Eukaryota > Metazoa > Arthropoda > Insecta > Diptera > Culicidae > Anopheles > Anopheles cracens. The sequence continues at coordinate 259,033 of KZ070038.1, forward strand.
TTGGACATTGTGGTTGCTGTAGTATCGTGGCCAGCGGCGATCATAGTATCGATGTGATCTTGTATATGTTCCTGAGTGAGAGATGGATTCTTTGCCGCTATCTCGAAAAGATTATCCGCAAAAATCTGAGCAGATTTTTGTTCACACATGTCTTCGTTGTTGTTTAGCTTCGTTTGCCGAGGATGACGTTTTCGTTCATCGAGGAATGCACTCGACATGCCCCTGATGATGTTCCAACATCGTGTTTCGGCTCGGTAGTCTTGTGTGAAACGGTACAAAAACTGAGAGTAACGTTCAATGGACAAGACGCGCTTAAATATGAGCGAGAAAAATGTATCGAGTGAGTTCAGATACTCGTCCGCACCATCATGTCCTTGAGTGTTGAGATCCTTTCCGAACGATGTAGCTGAAACAAACATGTATTGCATAATCGTCAATTTACTTTACACGGTTATTGCAAAACGTTCGAAATACATACCGAACAACGCATCAATGCTGCATTTGGCGATGTGCAAATTCAAATCAATTTCCCCTGTACCAACATACTTCCGCAGATTTTCTACCATGATAAAATCTTTCTCATTAAACGTATCCATGAAACCGGCCAGCATAGAAGGACTAAAAGATCGATTTAGTAGCTTGCGATCTGCTTTCCAAATATGATCTGGAAGTCGAGAGGTCCATTGTTATATGCAATACACATGCGTTCACAAATCTGGTCTACGAACCTGGCGCTGCAAAAAGCCCTCGACCAACTCGAAAAAAGCTATAATGGTAGGTTTTATTTAGCAAGTGTGGAGAGTTGAGAACCGTTTGGAAGTGGTCTGGATTGTTGTTGATACCGACAACGAGCATCGGTCCGAGCCATACGCCGACGGGTGAATTGTAGTGCGGAGCGAAACGATTTAACACGTTAAGAAAATCGTCTGAAATCAAGAGATGAAAACCGTGAAGCTTAAAAAATGATTCAACCAACTTTTTGTAAGAAAATTTTACGCTTCGCCAATCTCCAAGCACAAAATCTTTCAATTAACTTTTAGTAGTCAAATGAGTTTTTAAATATATTAACAGCATACTTTTTTAATATTACTTTATTTACACTATTCAGAGCCCTGCTTGAACATATTTTTTCATGTATTTTTACAGCACTATTGATTGATTGGTAGTATAATCAAAAAATTCTTTCAGCTTCTTCGTCTGTAACTCTAACATCGTCATATGGATAACTGATTCACTATTCCAACAGGATCGTCACTCTTATAAAATATGCACATATTCAATTTGGTTATATTCCTTGTTTATTATTGGCATATTCTGCGTACAGTGAACAAATAATTCAACCTTATTACTTGGCGATGAACCCACATAATCTTGTTAGTGTAAATCACTTTTCACAACGAAAGAATTTCACAGGTATTTAAGGTTATCCACAACCGTTGCTTCACTAGTCGCATAATTGAGGCTCGGAACTACAAACTCAAATGATGTTCAAGTATTCGGAACAATGCAAACCTCCACGTTTCTTGCCAAATATGAGGTACAGTTGTCCAATGATGGGCAACGCCAGCGGCCCATTCATTGTTGCTGCAGCTGCATATAACTTTCTTCGTTTCCATAGTGTACACACCAAAGTAAGAGAAGCAAGGACAATCAATATTAACTGTATAGTCATAGTGTGAATCTGGGAAACGATTTAGAAAAGATTTGTTAGCTATTAAATACACTTGTAAGCCCGTCTGGTTAATATTAAACTGAACTCATCGTTCCACCTACGGGTCTTATTTATACCCCAATGGTTAGTAATTGGTCGCACTTTAATAAAAAGGGGAATACACGGGTATCGATCAACTACTGGTTGGGATGCTAGATAACGAGCGCCTCTTTTTAGATGTTATCTTCATGTAACTGTATGCGCTGAGAATGATCAGAGACTCACGGTGTAGTAGTGAATGTGAATTGTACACCCAACATCAGCACGCCTCTGATCATATGCTGTGTTTCATTCGCTAGTTGTGGTGAAATTTAAACAATTCACCTTGGAATGTAAACAATGGGAAAACATAATTTAACATGTTGTGTTGTAACTCTTTCACTTTTACCTTACGCAAACAATACAGCACGAACAAACTAGCACTTCTTCGTTCTGAAAATAGTATCCCAAGGAAGGCTAGTGCTATTTTGTTTGCTATTTCGCTAGTGGGCGATGTTGCAATAATAATCAATAATTAGATCAATTATTTTTCACATTTTTTACATTGTATGAATAGTGTAACAACATTCACAGTATGAACAGATGTCGTATTCTTCTGTAAAATTTTATAAATGTCCTACAAGAACTTCAAAAAGTATTTTCTTCGTTATTGGATCATGATGATATTTTCTCAATGTTGTTAGCGTTATAGTACAAGCAATTTTGAAATTCTGTACAAATTTTCTGCAAAAGTTTGATGTGTGTATGTACAAAATGTTGTTTGTGATTCGCTTGAGCTACCGTAAGCACACGTTCATATCGATAAGCGCGGTTATTACATCTTAAATTGTTCACCTTAGCGTAATGAGTCTCGTACTGAAAATCGTCAAACCAGTTTGCTATACCGGTGTGATCACCTTCAACTACACAGGACTGCAGTTGCGATCTTCAATCGATACGAGACACCCGTTTGTGATCCGCAAGATGATTGCGAACTTTATAACTAAATCCTCCATTTTCAACGAGGTCTTAAAGCGATAGTTTCGCACGAGATGAGCGATGAGAATTTTCATCGACAGCCATGCATACCGGATACCGATACAGTTACGGGGGCCTCCGCTGAAGGGAAGATATGCGTACGGATGCCGCTCAGCCACCTTTTCGGGAAGGAAGTGATCGGGATTGAACTTTCCTGGCTCGGGTCCCCATATGGACGGGTCGCGATGTATCTGGTAGATCCCTAGTGCTACACTGCAACCCGCTGGGATGGTGTGTTTGTCTGTAAAAACCCGTTATGGTGGTGTTACTTCTAGATAATTTCCGTATTTCAAAAATAAACATCAAATTCGTCGCTTACCATCCAGCTTAACATCTGCTACACATTTTCTGCCAATTATTGGACCCACTGGAAACAGGCGCATCGTCTCCTTGCAAACCATCTCCGTGTAGACGAGCTTGTTGGCATCTTCCATCGTCACGGGTTTGGTTTTGTCCGGACACACACTCATCACCTCCTGATAGACCATTTCCTGCACTAGTGGGCGATGTTGCAATAATAATCAATAATTAGATCAATTATTTTTCACATTTTTTACATTGTATGAATAGTGTAACATCATTCACAGTATGAACAGATGCCGTATAAATGTCCTACAAGAACTTCAAAAAGTATTTTCTTCGTTATTGGATCATGATTATATTTTCTCAATGTTGTTAGCCTTATAGTACAAGCAATTTTGAAATTCTGTACAAATTTTCAGCAAAAGTTTGATGTGCGTATGTACAGAATGTTGTTTGTGATTCGCTTGAGCTACCGTAAGCACACTTTCATATCGATAAGCGCGGTTATTACATCTTAAATTGTTCACCTTAGCGTAATGAGTCTCGTACTGAAAATCGTCAAACCAGCAAATCATTGCAATTTCTTGTGAAACGGTGATAGATAAAGAAAACGTTTGAGTATTGTAGTATCGTTTGAGTAAGTTACTGAACCACCATACTCAGAATCACCATACTGAACTGAAGACATTGATGGACATTGATTGATGGACAAACTCAAAATAAGCTAACTTATTGTCTAGAAGTGACACTCAAGCTAGTTTAAAATGGTTGCACTCTTTAATAATGGTTCTAAAACGTGTATCAAACATTACTTATTATCTGAAACCGAGAGTTGTCATGCGTCGTCTTGAATATTTGCATTGGGAAATTCGACACGCCTCGCTATATTCTATCAATTCCGTACGATGGAACATTTCTGGATTGCCTTCAAAGACGACCGGAGCTCTGAATCTCAACAAGGAACCTGAAATTTGCCTAAAAGATGGCAAAAAGTTATAACAGATGATAGCAAACATTATGATTGACTCAACTATTCAAAATAAAATTTAACGAAACAAATTAAAGGAAATAAACGAACGTAACCTTTCATGCGGACGAAATGAAAATAATTTGAAAACTGTACGAAGATTTCAATAACAGAGTTTAACATGTTTGGCATAAATAAATATGTTTATTTCAATTGCGTTTCATTTCGGTTCTAATAAAAAACTGGCCTTTGATTGACCCAGATGGCTCGCTAATTGACGGAGCAACCAAAAAAACAGTTTAGTTGTCGCCAAATATATTCCAAATCCCTGTACTGAGCGTTAAATTTGATGTTTGACTACATGTTAATACTTAAGTATCGCTCACTTCACAGTATTAAATTATAGCAACAAAATCCTTGAATACAACGAATGGTACATATAGTTAATTGAAAAGTGCTCTCACATAAAATAGCGCATAACGAACCAATGAGCAACATTAGACAAGCTCGGAAGGAATAAATGTTGTGCCACCGCAACTAAGTTTGAAAAGATTGTCCTTCAATGTTCTAGAATAAAGAAACGTAATTTGTTATGTTTTAGAAAATGCTTCAATCGCCTAACTGCTACAAAAATAATTCAAAATAGCTGCCTCAAAGTGACGTTCTAAATGCAAGATAGATAAAGTCACTCATACAAATGATATAAAATTTCAATAAGAATTGAAGGTAGTCGAAGCGATATTAAAATTACGCAAAACTAGCGAAACAGCGCAATTAGGATAAATTCACAACCACATGATTCATCAAACATCTGCAATGCAAAGCATCTGATCATATTAAAGTCTTTTACGCATCAATAGATCATGAAACACATGCAACGACGTAAAACACGTGCCACCAGCTACGCTCGCACGCACTACTTAGACATATGTTTTCCTTGTACAAATAAATCACGCACCTCCACTTCTTTTTCCAAAGATTAGATAAACATGACCAAGCAGCGGCAAACACGGTGGTCCGTCCATGGTTGCCGATGCGGCGTACAGTTTTCGCCGTTTCCAATTTCCATGCATGCCCTGTTGGAGAACAAGTTTCGTAAAGCATACGAGTTGAATAAAACATACTGATGGCGTTCAGCTTACCTGGTGCAGCGAAAAGACCATTAATGACGCGGAAAAAGTTGTACTGATCCATTTTGTTTAACATGTGCGGAGAATTCAACACCGTTTGGTAATAATCGGGGTTATCCTTAATGCCGACGATTAGCTGTGGACCCATCCACATTCCAATGGGAGATGTATATCTGGGTGCATACCGGTCCAACACTTGTAAAATGTCCTCTGTCAGATTTGAAAAAAATAGAATAAAAATAGAATAGTAATGTAAGCTTTCATACTGTTCATCCTAGACCAACTTCAAGTTGTTTTGAAGAAATATTGGCTTTTGTGTTCGTATTTTGAAGAAATGTTACATTATTCGTTCGACTTCCGTACGCACACCAAAACGACCAGCATCAATGCTGCGGCAATGTACACCAGCACTAACTGCAACCCCATATTTATGCTGCACACACACACATACACACGAAGTACCACACACACGCTCACTTCTGGCACAGTGTGTCTCGAGGGCTCACTTATTCAGGTCGTAGAATTATCACGCGGCACCAAAGATCCGTCACCAAGCACGCTTGCTAAGAGGCTCACCAAAGAACTGAGCCGCGTGGCTAACGACGAACCTCAATTTATAGAACCGCTCAAAAGGAAGGAAAGTTCTCGCAGTGCTGGCAGGCGAAATGCACGGTTAGGGTAGTGATTTAGTCTGTTCGTCAGCTGATCAGATGCAGATTTCCATGCGATAGCATCCGGAGTGCAACATCGTAAACTTTTACTACCGCCGAGGTGACTGCGGAACAGTGGCGCGAGTAGGACGGCTAGTGTTACGGAGCTAGTGTTCCGAAGGCTCAGGAAACGAATGCAAAATTCCATCGGCGGTCGCGTGGTTGGAATCGGAATTAGTCGTACGCAAGCGCAGGTAGCTAATTGTAGGAGGATCGCACGAGCAAGTGTGCAGCAATAAACTGCATTTCTAAACACAATGCACTGGAAGAAATTCTTTAATTTGATAGTGAAGCACACACAATGCAAGACATTATTTTAGATGCTTTGTGCTGTTGCTGATCGAAAGTGGTCTTATTATTGCAGTCTAGCTTATTAGCATACATACATGCACATGAGAGGACTGACATGACGTTCGAATATCAATTTCAATCAGGTCAATTTTAAAGCGGATGTCCGTAAATTCGTTTTCAAAAATAGTAACTAATATGTTGATTTGATTTTCTCAACCTCGTAAAATGGTCTAATCGAGTTCGAAGTTTGTGTATAGAGTAGAGAAACTTAGAAGTAGTGAAGACTATGAAAGCTTGAGTTAACTGTCAGGTAATTGAAAGCATTTTATCAAGCAATATAAAAATGTATAAAGGCAATACTCCGCCATTAAACGTAACGTCGGATGCATATTGACAATCGCATTTATTGGTTCGTGAATAAGGTTCGCCACCGCGAGTTCTTCAAGACACACTTAGCAAGACCTTGACTATAACGAAACCGCATATGAAAACTTCTTTTTAACAGCGTCGCAAATTGTGTGTGGTTTCTTGAATTATGGGGAGTGTTACTTTATCGTCTCTCGAATGTATTAAAATATGTGAGAGAACTTCAAGAATCCATCACTGTGTTGTAACTACGGTGTGAATAGTTGCAGTACCATGTTAATCAAAACTTCATAATGTAAACAATATTTTCAATTCGGTTGTTTCCCGGTACGTTTCTCACTCGCCAATCAGTATCGATAGCTGTATGTTTCTTTCCTGCTACCTGAATGTCAACCTGATTCACTGAATCATCGAAATATTTGAAATAATTCATGTTTTGACATGAATTACCTCGCATCTCTCGAATACCTATGCATTGATGTGCGAAATTATATACATTTGGATGCACGCGTGATGTGTGTTGGATTCGTTGGTTTAACGGGGTGTTATTTGCAGGCACATGCTTAAAATTGTGCTGTTCTAAGCTTGTTGAAGAAAAGTGCCAACTCATATTGAGACACTCGATCGTTGACGAATGAAAATGAAAGTTGATGGCTGAGCTATGCTTAGCATGAGGATTATATTTTAGGTGTATACATATAATGCTAAGTATTTTCCATGCTCGTACTCTTTGTAGCAGCAGTTTATAGAGTAATTAAAACATAACTTCTTTTAAAAAAAACATTAAAACATTAAAAACATTAAAACATTATTCTGTTAAAGTAAGAAAAGTTAAAACCGAAGGAATAGCATTCTCTTTGGAGCTGGGGTTCCGTAATAAAGTTCACCACATAAATGGTGTTAATTGCTCGCATTGGTGCCGCTACTAGATATTGCATCCAACGCAATAAGAAGGCATGAGTGAGCGAAATTTCAGATTCACGGTATGGAAGTCGCCCTATCACCCAGGCGACAGAGTTGTAAACTAGGGATAGCTATTGCTACTATAATGAGCGCATGACTTCCGGGAACTATAAATATCTGAAGACCCGTCATCCTATAAAAGATTCGATGAGATACGTGGTATTGTTTAGTGTGACAATGAATTTACTCCTTGCTGGTTCATCGAAGATGATCGCACCGGTTCCCTTTGTGATTGTGATAGCCGTTGTGCTGGTGTATTGGATTCTTTGGCGTTTGGAACGCAGAAAATTGTTCAAACTATCATCTGAACTCGCCGGACCATACGATTTCCCTTTGATCGGTAGTGCACATATATTCTTCGGAAAAAGTACTGCGGAACAGTTTCGGTGCGTTCTTGACATCAGCAAAACATATCGCTCGCCGTGCCGTGTCTGGCTCGGACCAAAGTTGTTCGTGTTCATCGACAATGCGGACGATCTGCAGGTTGTGCTGAACTCACAGCACTGCCTGGAGAAGGCGGACGTGTATCGGTTCTTTCAGTGTGAAAAGGGTCTGTTCTCGGCCCCAGCCAGTATTTGGCGAGTGCATCGCAAACATTTGAATCCATGTTTTAATGCAAAAATATTAGCCAGCTTCGTGTCGATTTTCAATGAAAAGAGTGACATCTTAGTGAAGCAGCTGGGATCGCACGAGAACCGGAGCAGTTTGTTCAACGTGTACGAGTATATTGCCAAGTGTACGTTGGATATGGTTTGTGGTAAGCGATATCAGTGCTTGAACATGTCTGCGACGATATGATGATTAATGGATTCAAAAACGTATTCGGTGTAGCTACAACCCTCGGGACAAACATGCAGCTTCAGAACGAGAAAGGAGACGAATACATTGCGGCCATTGAACGGTATGCAAGAACGGCCATTTCGACATTCATCATCTAATCTTTTTCCCACATTATCAACATGTCAAGTGCCTCAGAGCTGTTGAACCACCGACTGTATAAGGTATGGTTGCATCCAGAATGGATCTATCGCATGACGTCCTTCTACAAAATACAGAAACAGTGCTACGCAACGGCTTACAAAATGTCCCGCAGAGTGCTAGCCTTAAAGAGCAACGAGTTGGCGGAAGTAAGGCACCGAACCGCGTTCAAATCGGTTGCCGGTGACGAAAATGAAGCAACTGACACCTATCGTAAACCCCAAATTTACATCGACCAACTCTTCCGACTCGCCAAAGAGACGGACGTGTTCGATGAGCGTGCGATTTGGGACGAGATCGATACGATCATACTGGGAGGAAACGAAACGTCCGCCCTGACACTTTCCCACGTTGTCCTGATGTTGGCCATCCATGAAGACGTTCAGCAGCGAGTGTACGAAGAGATGACAGCCGTACTGGGTGGCAGCTGTACTGCCGTGGAGAACGATCATCTTCCCCGTCTAACGTACATGGAAATGGTGCTGAAAGAAACGATGAGACTGTTTCCAGTTGGGCCAGTGATCGCCCGCCAGTGCACGGGAGACGTGAAGATTTGTACTGCGTTTGATATGTTGCCAAGATGAACAGCCATCTTTACGGTACATTGTTTTTCTTTTCCCTCCCCGGTGCAGCACAAACAACTATCCCGAGTGGCGTGACTGTGGTGCTCGGAATCTACAACGTGCAGCGTGACGAAAAGCATTGGGGCCCAGCGGCGGAAGTTTTTAATCCTGACAACTTCCTTCCCGAGCGCACCGAGCAGCGTCATCCGTACTGTTTTCTACCGTTCAGCGCCGGACCGCGCAATTGCATCGGGTACCGGTATGGCCTGATGTCGATGAAGGTGATGCTGTGCCATCTGCTGGCGGCATACAGGTTTTCCACCGACCTCACGATGGAGCAGCTGTCGTTGAAGCTGGATATTACGCTCAAGATCGCTAATAAACACATGGTACGCATCGTCAAGCGAAAGTGAAACATTCACTTGCGATTAAAAATGGTTTTATCATAATCGAAATCGATAGGGCTTGACGCATTTCTCAAAGTTACGGATGGCCTGAATCTGTTCACGCTGATCGCCAAAATTGTCGAGCAGATGGGCGAAAGAATTGCCCAAACACATGACCGCATCGAAGCCTCCCTTGAGCAGATGCTTGATATCATCGTAGAGCGTCAACCAGTTAGCCTCCTCGATGACTGAAATTTTATGATAAGTATTGTTTTTAAAAGGTTTTAAAAAAGCACTATGAAAAGAACATTACGAGCCACAAATACCCACCCCAATTGTCGAAGCTTGGCTCCTTGCGCCGGTTCCAGCGTTCTTTCAATGCGTACTTCAGCATCTTGTCAGACGCATCAATCGATACCACCTCGAAGCCTTCCTCCAGCAGCATGATCGAGTCGACGCCGGTTCCACACGCAACGTCCAGAATGCGCCGAACGCCATTCTCGCGCAGCTTCTCTACCAGAAAGTTGCGATAGTTTTCCGTACGCGACTTTTTGTCACCGATGAAAATCTCCCACACCTTAGCTGCTTTGCCATCGGCATACTGGTCACGCACACCCTCGGCGGAGATACCGTCCGAGCGGGACTGGAATACGGTGTCGGCCTGAGACATGATCAGATCGAACTGTTTTGCTATAATTTTCAAAAAAAAAAATACAGCATGTTTTATTATTCAGCTCTTGATTCAGATAAAGAAAACAGTTCTAATATAACTTGCAATCGAACTTAAAGCATGAACATTAGGGAAGCATAAATGGAATGAACAAATCATTTATATGAGAATATTTCATACCTTAACTAATGTCGGATGCAGCT
>KZ070038.1:269300-279346 GCA_002091845.1 Anopheles cracens
GTATAGGGTTGAAACTTATTAAAAAGGTGGTTAGCGGCAGGAAGACTATCGCGGTTTGTATTTCTGTGCACAACAAAATATATTGCAAATTTAAATACTGTTTTTGTTCCATTTTTTGGCACGCTGTGTGCCAGTTTTTCTGCAATTCAAATAAGGGGTTTCAATATTTGAATTAAAAAGATTGGCAGAGAAATGTTATTACATTTTTTTTACGCTAATTTTGCAGCCAATATTGATTTAAAGTGAATAATTCTTTAAAGTGAATAATTTATTGCCGCCATTTTGATCTTCACGGCATACTGTGTTCGACGATAAAAATGTCACTTGCATCTGGCATACGCTTTCCATGTACCAGTTGTCGGCATCCTTTAAAGTCCATAAACTGTTATACCTATGCCATATGCACGTGGCATTTTAATCGAATAGAATAATAGAATAATAGAATCTTTCAAATAATTACTACTTTTTTCGGCTTCGGATTCTTAAAACCCCTTATCAAGAAGTCCAACTCGTCAAGCGTAAGTGCTGTCAGTTCAGTCCGTCATATGGTTCAAATAAAACCAAACTTTTTACTTTTTTTGTGTTAAAATCAATAAATCGGTTCGGCAGATGCAACTCAACCGCAACTCGATATAAAAACAAACATTTTGAGTGTCCAAACAAATACAAAGATGTTAAGCACAGAAGTTTTTAGTATTTTACTTGTTTTTGTGTGCTCATTTCATGAATTCACACATAAAAGTGAATAAATACTATTAAATGAAGCCTGCTCCATCTCAAGTGCAACTACCTTGCAAATTGTCATGTCTACACGAAGCGATGCATTTAAACGTTATTTCGGAGTTACGCTTCATGTAAACGGGCTTTTATAGGTAGCGAGAACTGCCGAACTATGTAAACACATCACATCGAACAACATTTTAGCGGCATTGCACAAAGATATGTATATTCCTAAAAATATCAATGTGTTTGCTACCAAATTTTCATTCATTCAATTAAATCAATTTATTCATTTTTAAAGTAATATTTAAGCGTTTTGCCTTCCCGGTCGGAAACCACAAGCTGCCGATAACTGGTACACTTACTCTATCAGATTATCTTCGCTGGATTAAGCTGGAATGAACAGCTCTAGCGTAAAACGAGCATTTAATACAAACACTACTCCAATTCGAAAAGTGGTGTGCATACCACATTTAAAGTGGTAGTTGTGGCGATAAGAGCACGAATTATGCGGAACAACAAATACAAAAAATTAGATTTCTACAAACTTTGTCGATTGTGCAATAGTAGACGCCTGTGGGAATGAGCATTTACGCAACACTTTGTGCTGTGCCGACAAAAACGAACCTAGCGCATAGCAACATGTCTCGCATCTCAATGGAACATGCTTTCACGCATGATTCCACGCTCGATGATTTAGGTTTGCTAATTGTGCAAATTATTCGTGCAGTCCAACGTGCGGTAAACTGTTTAGAAAGAATTTACTCCCTCCGCTATCGATGATTATTGTTCGTGGATGTCCGACTGAAAGTGCAACTCCTACGCCACTCTGTAGCTAATTGCGGTTTGGGGCTAGTGAAAAGAGAATTTCAACGCGGAAGCCCAGAATGGTTTTCAGGAACAAACAAGTTAGATAATCAGATGCGTACGACTCTCAGCCAACCACCAATTAGAGCACGTTCCATCAGCAGCTGGCGTGTGCCTAAGGCCCGCTTTTTCAGCGAAATCATCGATGCCATATCGGGATTCCCACGATTAGGCGTGTGACAACAGGGCACGATTCACGCTTTTCAGCTGGTGCTGGCTAACGGCAAGTGTTGTGAAAACTATCAGCAACTATCGCCGCCTCCTATCCGGTAGCTGTGAAATTACCCCTACCGTCATCGTCTTATTTAATGTGCTCGTGAAAATGATAAACTAATAATCGTCTTCTACGACTTGCGCACCTGCCACAGTATCATGATGCATTGGGTTAGGCGTAGAATGAGGCCTGGAATGAGTTTATCAGCGCATCGCTGAGCGTGCGGAACGGCGGCGACCGATAAAACCGGCCCGGTAATGAGCAGAAAACGTGACGAAAAAATCACCGCCGCATCGGGGAAACGTGCGCCTTGAGAACACCATCCATCTCGTGCGCAAACCATGGGCGTGTTCACCGTCTGACTACTCATTAGTTAGTGACGACAGGGCAGCCGCACCGTCGTCGATCGATGTGGCGCGTGCTGCCGTCGCATAGTGTTGGCAGCGGGCCCGATGTTCCCCGGAGATGAGGTTGTGCTATAAATTATGGCAGACGGCATTTGATTTACAGCACGTGCGGTTTACCATCTGCACCACTGTTCCACGGTTTGTTTTGTATCCTTGCGAGGCAACAGCGCTACGGTATTGGCCGTTCAAGGTGGATGACAAATTCACTGGCCTAGGTACGTCTGCCTAGACCTTTTCGCCCAGAGATTGACTTTTAGCCCGCTAGGAGCCACAAGCGGGCCCGACTCACGCGGCACGTACGGTGGTTTTTCGTTCCTATACGGTGAGTATTCCCTGCCGTCGCAATACTGCTGCAATAGGCCGGGGCTATAAACATACACGAAGTTCGCAGCCGCCACCAGTGCAACAACACACGCGAGCAATTTCCTCCGGCAAGGATTGCATAAGCACAAAAATCACATTGTACCCATTTGAAGTTTCCTTCGGTAAAACTCGTTCTCGCAACACCACGTCGAGACGTACTGTTAATCGTCACTCGCCGCACCGGCGTGTCATTGGCACGATCCTATCAATATGGGTGGCTGTAGCGTTGGAGGCGGTGTACGTAGAGAATTAATTATGTAACTCCTACGGTCACGGTCAAGGATCCCCGGTGTGCCAGCGTGTCTCTAATTTGTACAACGTACGTTACAATTGGCCACGATAGCAAATCCCACGTGTGAGTGTGTGTGTGTACGACCAGTGTACTTACCAAAGTTCTGCACCGACGGACGTGTTTCGTACGCAAATTTAGACTACACGCGCCAAACGACACACGCTGACTGGTGAGGAAGGAAGAAACACTCGAGTTATGCCTATTGCGGACTGGGTACTCTTAAACCTGGGTACCGATTACAACCACTCCATTCCAATACCGAGACGATCGGCGAGATCGCGCCAGCAGCTTATCGCGCAAAACAACAACGAACCATCTGAGACAAATAGCGTGATAAAGCAGATTTGGGATCGCAGGGCGGCGGAAGCTGCTTCTTGTCCAGCAGCACAAACACGCGTCGTTGCTAATCCAATAAAAAAGACATAAGAAGACAGCGACAGCTTACCGTCCTATCAACCGGTACCATGCCCTACGAATGGCCCGCTCCTACGTCGATTTTATTCGCCGCGGTGATAATTCCAGCACTCGCGCTCAGCTGTCTGGTACGATAGCCTCTGAACTTGCTGCATGCCCATTCGTACGGCGGACAGTGTACTGGTGGCTGCGAAAAATGCCCAACTCCTGAAACACGCACCAGTACGCAGACATTTCGGTGTTTTATTTGATACGTTACGTTTATTATTGCACTATGATTGTTTCCGTACATCTTTACCCTCGCCTAGCGTTAGAACTTACATTCGATTCGACTCTAGAATAGCATCGTAACATTGCACAAAAAGGTTCATCTTGTTGTTTATTGCACCGGGTTTTCCTTACCGTACAGTCTTCCTGTGGAATGTGTGTATTGCACGACGTGTTTAAGGTTGTTGTTTAAAAAATGTATCTCTAAAATAATAAATAGTAAGGCTTCTGCTAGTGCACTAGAGCAAACGCTTAAAGGTAGGCGCAGTTTAGTTAGTGTAGCCAATGGAACCAGCACACGTTAACGTTTCCAACCAAAAGGGAGCTTCACAGGGAGGATTTAGTATTCCGACAACCAGACGACATGAGAGAACAGAAGGGCCGAGTTGGAAAGTGCATGCTGCGATCATGTCGAAGAAGAACATCAACCCATCTGTTGTACCACGCTGACCTTAACCTAGGGTGGAGCAACTCCATACTCGCTGTCTTACAGAGCTACACGTGTGTCTCGCCGTTCTCTCGTTCGGCATTAAAATATGTCAACCTTGCTAGTAGTTACCCAACCGTTACCACATTGTACAGCTTAAAGATTGTCTACTCCAGCTAAAATCATCCCAGGAATAGCACAGCAGTAGTACCGCGTTTCCTTTGCATACTTGCTTGTTCGAGTGTTAAAATGTGCGAATCTTTCGGTAGTTTTACGGTGTGTAAAACCATAATGGTCCTGGTCCATAATAAAAACAGATCCACTTGCTGGGCCATTGACCGGACAGTGCACTAAAGGAAACGTCGGTCTGTCACTTTCCAGCACTGCTAAATGCGACACAGAAAAGGTGCTTATCCGACTGGCGATGAGCGTGGAGCGATTAACTTAAACACGGAAAGCGATAGAGCTTTTAAAGAGAAGGCAAGAAACTTAAGCTCATCTTCGCTGAGAGTAAACAAGGCAAGTGTTGTCGAACGGGTTTCGGCCCAGATCGTGCGATCGGTTCGAGGTGTAATCGCTTGTTTACTTTCAGGAAAAAGCAACTTATTTGTGCTCGGTACGCAAAACTGTATAGCATAATAATACGCGCAACCCTTCCGAGGCCACCACAGCCCCTAGGGCAGATAGCCCAACGAATCCTCCAGACCCAGCGAGGAGCTAACGGGCCGGCCCGCCTGATAGTAGCTTTCCGACTTAGTCAGCCGCTTGGAGTGCTTCAGGTCCTGCTTGCCACTGCTGCTGTTGCGCACGATCAGCTCAGACTGCGTTGAGTGAATGTACTGGTAGTCGTTGCCCGGCAGCTGCATCGGCAGACTCTTCTTCTTCGTGCTGGTACTGTAGTGGTGGCGGTGGTAGTGAAGGTTACTGTTGCTGCTTCCACCGCTGACCGCCCCAGTCTGACCACCGTTCGATCGCTTCTGATCGTTCTCCTGATCGCGATGGTGGTGCGTGTGGTGGTGATTATGGCCGTGATGTCGGCCAGAGGCACTCCGATGTTCGGTGGATTTCTTCGTCGTGGACGCCAGCGACGAACTGCCGGACGTGGCGCTGGACTGTGCATCTGGTTTCAGGTTCGTAATGTCCGTCGTCTGGCTGAGCTTGACGTCCGCGAATTCGGCCGCCACCTCAACCGTTTTCTTCACGCTAAGCGCCTCGGACGCTTTCACGGGTCGACCACTGCCACCGACGGTGAACAGCTCGTAGTCCAGTGCCAGCTTGTCCACCTTGGCCCCTTTCGCTCCGGCTAGCTTGGGCGCGCCGTGCACACCGGCCGGGCCACCGCTGGCGCACTTAGCTACCTGACCGTGGCGCGTGGAGCAGTAGCACTTCTCGTTGCTGATGCAACTGTCCGTATCGCACCAGGTCGTCGAGCCTTCCTCGTTGGGCGTTTCGCCCATCGAGCAGTAGCATTTGTCCTCGCTGCGACAGCTCGGCGCCGAGCTGCGATTGCTGGCCTGGTTGAGCTTCGCATTGATGTCGTCCCCGCCCAAGCTACAGTAGCAGCGATCCGCCGACGTACAGGTACAGGCATCCGAATCGTAGCTACACTCCGAACACGACACATAGCTGCAAAAGGGAAATAAGTACATCGTTGTAACAAAGCTAATGCAAGCTACTCCAACGGCTCCCAACTCCCGCACATACCCGCTCGAGCTGTTCCTGTTGTGCGCGGTCAGTGTATGCTCATGTCGAGCTTCTGAAACTTCTGAACCACTAGTTGCAACTCGTGATCGGTCCTTCTTTCCGGCCGCCTTAAGATCCAGTGATAGCTGGTCTGCGAGCTGATGTGCCCGGCCACTCGATGCCGTGCCGTGCCCTCCCGCATGTGCACCACCGTGCCCAGCAGCTCCGTTTCCGTTGCCACCAGCTCGCCCGTTGCCGACGCCATGACCGCCTCCTGCATGAGCTCCTCCGGCGTTACCGGTCGTGCTTTTTTTGCTGCGAAACTTACCGAACCGAAACACCTTCTTGAGCCCTTTGGCTCCGATCAACAGCTTGCGTCGCTGGTTCTGAAGAAATACAAACGAAACGGTTGAAATGACGTTCGATCCGGTGGTCAATTGCATGGAAACATGATTAACTACCGCTCTACAGATGATAGGTTAGAAAACATAGAGGTTGAGGTTGGAACAAAGGTAGCAAATTTATTAGTCTCCGATTGCTTTCGTAGCGGTCTACAACAGTAGAGAAGACTAGCTCTTCTCTGTGCCCGGTGCAAAATGGTCCGTCGACAGTGCCTAGTCGTCAGCTCCTAGCAAACTTGAATCTGATGCGTTCCTAGCATGTCCTACTCTCTTATTGAGGGTTCAAATTTCAGGTTGTTTTGTTCAATTTGTGGGGGCTTGTGTATGTGGGTGTTAGCTTAGGAAAGTAAAGAACTATGAATCGTTAGTAGCTACGTTATTACCATATACCTTACTTAACACGTATCGTCACAGCGAACAGTCTAGTCTAGTGGTGCATGCAACCGGTGCCGGTGGTCGACGCTTTACAATGTTTCCCTCTCAAGTCCCAGTCCCGAGTCCCGAGCCTGCCCATCGTACGGTGTCCCCTGTCTTACGGTCGCTCTGCAAAGCGCCCCGGTCAGGTGTCAGGTGCGTCAGGGGTGTGTTATGTTCGTATGCGTAACCTATACCTACTCTCGTACACCGCCTCCCAGCTTACCTGTACATTACTGTTTCTTCGCTTCAACTTTTTCTTCTTCTGACGGCGCATGATGCTCTTGGAGCGCTGGTACAGCTCGTCCTTCGTCAGCGTGACGGCCAGCTTCAGCAGAAACTCTTTGTAGATCGGTTTCAGATCGTTGAAGGACATCCCGTCCGAGTTGATTATGGCATTCAGTATCTCGTCCAGCGAGTGCAGGTTCTCCTGCAGCCGGAACTCGTTGAACAGCTCACTGAACCCGAGCGGGGACCCACCACCGCCCCCCACCTTGCCCGTGTGCCGCCGGGTGGCTCGCGATTTGTACCGTGTGAGGCCGGCCGTGTTCAGGAAGCTACCGGAGCGCGGTATGGCCACCCGGGTCAGTATGTCCCCGGTCGAGTTGTCGGTGAGTGCCGGATACGGACCCTCCTTGGCAGCGATTCCGTTTTCATCGTTCGAATGGCTGCGATCGGTGTATATTTCGTCCAGCATCGGCCTGTTGGATACTGTGGAAACGGGGGGAAAAAAACATCGAGAAAATGTTACGTGCTGTTTATTCTTAATCTTAAACCAATGTCTAATTGATTAAACTGTATGCAAACGATTTTTGAAAGAAGAAAAATCGGAAGACTTGTCGGAAGACTTGTTTTTACAAATTGAACGACAACATGTAATGCGAATGAAAGAGTTAACTCAATTAAGGCAGTAGTAAGATTCTAGAATGTGTATATTATTGTATCATTCAAAAGATCAATAGTCCAGTATTTTGAATTATTTGCTCATCTGTCGATTTTTACAGGACCCAAGTTAAAAAAAGTCAATAAGGTCTACTTCATAACGTATTTTTGTATATTATGTTCTAGGTGAGCACATTGAAGGGAAAATTAGATTAAGATCCATCTCCTGTTTATCATCAAGATCGTCCATGATATCCTCTCAATTCTAGCGCAGATGTATGCGATCGCTGTAGATTTCAATCAGTCCAGCTGAAAAAGTTTGAAGCTCCAAACACTTACTTGCGCGCGGTGGGTTTGGTGGGATCGGTGGCGGTCGTTTGTTCTTGACGTTTTTCTTCCGCCGTTCCTCGGTGGACGACTCGTCATCGTTGATGCCCGCAACGGCGTCACTTTCACCGCTCAAAGAGCTCGTCGCGCTACGCTTCATGCGCGGCGGTCTCGGTGGAGGCGGCAGCATGCTACGCTGACTGGCACTCGATCTCCGTGAGGACAGCTTGGTGGAACCGCTTTGCAGATGGGTGTTGGTCGTGATGGTGCTGCTCGCAATGCTCATGCAACTGACGCCGTTCCGATTTTTCGGGCGCTTGGGGCGTTGGTTCTACAGATGGGAAGGAGCTGATAAGTTTGAGCCCGGATTGAGCCACGCACGGAGCACTTACATCACCCCCGCTCATGTGAGCCATCAGGCTCTGGTAGAGCGTCGCCGCTATTACGATGGCATCTTCCGGTGTCTGACAGACAAACCCGTGGCACTCCAGTTGGCGTGGCACGGTCGTGGATCGCATCACGATCGCAAACAGCGGCGAATGAAGCCCGGACGAAAGGCGTCGCTTATCGGCGGCACTGTTTCGATGGAATACACAGCAACCGAAACGTAAATTATTGGTGAACACTCGTTTGGGTCTTCCTCTCACGGAGCTCCAGGGGATGATCTGCTTACCTTAGCGGACGGAACAACGAGCTCTTATCGATGTTCTCCGGATCGGTGATGAGCGGCAGGAAGGCTGCACCTCCCTCAGCTCCCGATACGACGAACTTTACCGCCGACCAGACGGCAATGTTTTGAAACGGTGTTACCGACGGTTCCTTTCCGCTGCCCGCCCTGATGCGCAGCCCAATCGGGCTGATGTCTAGCGATCCGCCGGTCTGCGTCTGGAAGCGAAAGGAGAAGCGAAAACAATCATCAATCGCATCTTGAATGCGCTCTGCGCCCATGTTCTTTCCCTTCTTTTGACACCCATTCAATTCCGAAGGGTTGAAAAGTTTGCGATGACCCTACGAACTGACCCCATTTTATGGACCATCATCGGTGCTGTGGAACCGTTTCACCGATACGAGAAGTTAAGCATCTCTTCAAAGCCGCGGGAGAGAAATTGTTTGGAAATACTACCCCCGACAGCGGGGTGGAAAAAAACACAAATTTTCAAAAATGCCAAAACCCCCTCACAAAACATTCGAACCCGCTCTGTGTTGAAACTCGGAAAGGAAAACACTTCGGTTCGGAAGCTTTGGGTTGTAGTGCTCCGAAATGAAACGCGCGCAAACCACGACCAGTGCGCTCGCGTGGAATTTCTCTTCGCGGGACGCAGACTTTATTTTCCTCCCGCTTTTTCTTCCTATCTACAATGGTTATGTTGAACCGCGCAGGCTGCCGACGTTAAGTGGCACAGTTTGATAATTAACGGTTAAAACAAATAGTGTGTCTGTCTGCGATGGCGCTCATCTGTTCAATTACCGGCTGTACTAACATGCGATTCGAGCGCACGCCACCGAACGTAGCCAAACTAACATTCGACAAAGTGAATCGATGACATCAATGAAGAGTAAATGATAAAGCGTCCGGAGAAGGCATGAAGTCATGAGAAAGGAGTAGTGAGACAGCTTTCGACTCATGCTGCCTAAACGAATATTATTGTAGACATCCATCACAGCAGGCTGAACGACAAAGCAAGCTGAACTCTACACTTGTTTTGATCCGTTTTTCTTCTCCCGAAGCGATGGTAACGTTTTTCGCTTCAAAGAAATTAATAACGCATAATTCTGGGGGAGGAAAATCAAAACGGTTGCAAATTTGGCAAACGGTGAACGTTTCGCAGACTTAATGAACGGGGCGCATTATCACGTTAGCAGCCTTGCTGTCTGTGATCGTGTCGGGGAGTGATGATTAGGCTGGTTAGGCCCACCTACCATGCGAAATGCCTAATTTGATAATCGGTCAATTAATTAGCTAGCTGGGAAACATTTCAGAACCATGAATCGCGAGCTCCAAACCCAGCCGACTCACTGCTGCCTCTTTCATCCACTTCGGGTGTAAGCTTTCTAGCGCTTGATTAGTGAAATTTGTATACCAACCAGTTGCAGTGATAATTCACCCCGCCTCCCCGGCATCAGCCAGCCAGCCCTGTCTGATAACTGTATTTTCTCAGTTTTCCATCAACCCAGGCTTCCCGTGTACGTGAGAGATACCCGTCGTGAGAGGGGTTAGCGCGTCTTTCACAGCTGGCCTTACCAAACATGATATTGACCTGAGCGGCCCGGCTATTATGTTATTCTTCGGCTACATAGGAATCATTATTATCGCCTAACTACGTATAGCTGCAAGCCACCGGCCACGGCCACGCTGTAACGGGACTAT
>KZ070038.1:310315-326765 GCA_002091845.1 Anopheles cracens
TGCTAGGCAAGACATGCGGGTTGTTGCGCCTGATAAGTAAGTTAATGTACTAATGTTTATTTTCCCAGAACATCTTCAATACTTTTTAAACTTTCTTAACACTAACGGACAAATCTGGTGTCAATTGACACTTTTGCAACTTTGAGCTTCTATAACTCGAAAACGGATAGAGATTTGAACTACTGCCGCTATATGCCATTTAATGGAATTTGGGCTCCAAAAATTTTTACATATAGTTTTCAAGGTTTTTAAAATTTTGGCGTCGGCGGATTTTTACTTGAGGGGGGCTGGAGAGCAAACGGGAGGGGGTAGGGTCACAAACTCGACGGATTATAAAACTAGAATAGTTTGCGTACAACTGGTGAAAATTTCAGCCCAATCGGTCAACAATTGCCAAAAATAGCCTTCTAGGTGTCAATTGACACCATGATTTGCACGAAAGGAGTATTCGGTCCATTTAACCGTAAGTGTAAAGTTCTACCACAGTCGAATAAAAAAATACAAAAGAAACATTTTATAACTCGACAAATATAAACATAAATTACTGTGTTGTCCTTTGTAAAAAAAAAGTTTTGTGCGGTAAATTGATTGATCTTTAAAAAATTTATTATTTTTTCATACTGGGGAGGTCGGATTTGGAAAAAAGTAGCAAAGTTATAAAATGAAAGCTTCTTTAAATTTTGTAGGTAATCGCAAATTTATTTTGAAAATAACTAGTGACAGTTACCGCTTTCTGCAGGGTTAGGTATATGCAAATAATGGTTGCTATTGTCTTGAATTTTGTATCAGAGGTTTTATTGAATTTATGTGATTTGTATCGTTCTAAAAGCAGGACGAGGTGTTGACAATGTGCTAGTTTTCGTTATTTAAATGTTAATCGCTGTTGAGTTGTTTTTTTTTCGCCACAAAGTGCCTTTCAAAAACGTTTCTTTCGCTCAGGCAGAGCTCTATGAGCCGTCGAACAAGATATCGAACAAGACAAACACGGATCAAATCCAAGTAATCATATGGAGGTGCTCCATCATACATTCCAGACATGCCAGACAAACAAGACATCGAACGAGCAGTTTGGTTTTGTCTGGCATGTCTGATGCACTCCTTGAAGCTGTATGCACCTTATGGTTTCATCCTGTTAATTATCAGGAGGCGGTTATTGGCGGTTGTTTGTGAGTTCGTACGTTTACATTCGTAAAATTTGGATAGTTCACACGACAGTGTCGCGTTTGCCATGTTTGTCCGACGCTTCATAGAGCCCTGCCTCAATCGGTTCTTTCGAACAGCCCGAGCAGCTGTTTTCGCTACCAAATCACAGATGGCGCTATCAAACGTCGAGTTGTTTTTTTTAAGCAAAGAGAACTCGAATCGACCAGATTTTTCACACGAGGAATTCGAAAACTTTCACGATTTTATGCGCTATTTTTTATAATGAAGCATGCATTTATTTAAAACTACACGTAGTGTTTTAATTTAGGCATTTGTGTCGTACTTAGGGGCTGCTCTAGAATAAGTCTGATGAGACAAACGACAAGAACAAACGTACGTATGACGCTGTATGGCGGTGCTCGAGAAAAGTCTGTCAAACATCGACGAACTTTTGTCGTCATACAAATCTTGTTGTTTTTGTCGGTGACACACCTTGGCGCTATCAATCTTGCTAAAAAACATGCATGTGACACACCTTTCAAGTTGAACCTAAAAATATTGTTTCTGTTCTGGGCAGTATCGATTCAGACAGCAATAAAAACCTTTATTTTATTTCTGGAAAAGATGTTATCTCATGAATAAGAAATAAGATAGTTTAAGACGTACGAGTAAACGCGCAAAGTAAAATAAGAAATTAGCAGGCAAAATGACTGCTTTAGGTAGAAACGGGACTAGCATAATGTTCAGTTCTTATGTGTAGCGCTCAAGGAAACCATTATTTTTTCCCTCACACAATCATTTTTAAGGGATATTGCTTAAGGTTCAGCATGTATGTGATGATTAGCATCATCATGCATGCATTTGTATGTGTATGTGTTATATGAACTAGGGAGCATTACTAATTATGAATGGATAAATACCATACTAATGCACAAAATTTAAAGAATCAACTAAAAGATAATTGATTTATTTAATGTATTCTATTCTGCCCAAATAAAAATGAAACCGTATGAAGTACACTTAAAAGCACTTCATCCTATACGAAAACAATCGATAACGACGAATACTTAAAGAAATTAAACACAACAATAAACACTTTGTATCTTTCCGCCGTCTTTTCACGGAGAGTAATGCTCGCGCTTCACCAGCAATAAGAGAGAAACTCGAGTATGCCAAAAAGTCTGTTCGACAAACACTCTCAGGGAAATGGATGTAGATGGCAATAAAAATCGCAGCGCGGTGCATCTCTAGCGCGGATTGTTAAAAACGCTCTTATCGTAAAACTTTCTGCCAATAACGATGCTCATTGCCTGCGATAAGGTGGTTCTGATCAGACCAGAAATAATTGTTGTGGATACACGTTCACAATATGTTGCTTAATTTGTCGCTCAAGTAATTGTCAAATAAGCGTAAAATCGAATATCTTGGAACACAAGGTGAGAGGTAGATAATAAACTTCTAAGTAGATCATAAACTTTTCTTGATTGAAATCTATTATTTCCCTAATCTTTCCTCATTTAGATGAAATCGACCCCACGTCTCTTATTAAAACAGTTGCATAACACAATTTAGAAATTGTTAAAATTTCCCAGTGATGTTATTTATATATTATATATTTGGTTGTCAAAGTTGGCAAAGCCCGCTTTTCTTATCGGTTACAACAGATTCATTCAATTACAGATTATAACTCCCGTTTATTTGCCATAAACAAATGAAGAAAAAATGTTTTCTCAAAAATATTAAAAACATTATAAAGTGTTGCTCAAACCAATGCTGCACAAAGCAGAAAACTACATTCTATTCACCACATAAGTTAAATTACTTTAATAATATAGAGTTTATATTTAATAACTGTATGGTACAACCAGCAACCAGCAATCAGCAACCAGGTACTCAAAAAATCGAGAAAAAAACATTATCAGTGCATGTTAACGTGTTAAATAAAATATTGTTTCTGTTCTGGGCAGTATCGATTCAGACAGCAATAAAAACCTTTATTTTATTTCTGGAAAAGATGTTATCTATGCGATACCAACATTAATGTTAAACCGTGCTGCAGGAGTGCCTCGAACGTTAAAGGTTGGGTAGAACGGAATGTGGCTTATGGCTCTCGTTGTCGAGCCAAGCAGCGTGCAGCAGTGATCGATATTTTAATTGAGCCAATCCCGCGCATACTTCAACAATTCATCATTCGACATTGTCGCCTTTGCAATTAAAACTAGCATCTTTCAGAGCATGGCGCGTTGTAAAATTGTGCGAAACTACATTCGTAAACTTACAAATGATCTAATCGTTAAGATATGCACCTTCCAGCCCCACGATGTTGCATTCAGAGTTCTGTTTTCTTCACAACGAATATCGCCTTTCGTAGGCTTCTTTGCGTGCCTTCTGTGCCAGAGCCGCGGCGTTAACATATATTCAGTGTCAACACAGAAGAAGACGACGAATACTCGTTTGAAAACTTGTTTTCGACAACGAACGAGTCGGAATATTTTTCGAACACAAACACACACACCACCACCTCTCGTTTGCTGATGACACTGGATAAGGCGGATGAAGGCAGATACCGTCATCGTGATTAAAATAATCAAAATAGCAATCATCATCGTCATCGTCATGAGCAATTTAGAGAAAGAATTCAACCTGTAAACCTCAATCGACAAGGGCAGTAAACGATGCTCATTGCCTGCGATAAGGTGGTTCTGATCAGACCAGAAATAATTGTTGTGGATACACGTTCACAATATGTTGCTTAATTTGTCGCTCAAGTAATTGTCAAATAAGCGTAAAATCGAATATCTTGGAACACAAGGTGAGAGGTAGATAATAAACTTCTAAGTAGATCATAAACTTTTCTTGATTGAAATCTATTATTTCCCTAATCTTTCCTCATTTAGATGAAATCGACCCCACGTCTCTTATTAAAACAGTTGCATAACACAATTTAGAAATTGTTAAAATTTCCCAGTGATGTTATTTATATATTATATATTTGGTTGTCAAAGTTGGCAAAGCCCGCTTTTCTTATCGGTTACAACAGATTCATTCAATTACAGATTATAACTCCCGTTTATTTGCCATAAACAAATGAAGAAAAAATGTTTTCTCAAAAATATTAAAAACATTATAAAGTGTTGCTCAAACCAATGCTGCACAAAGCAGAAAACTACATTCTATTCACCACATAAGTTAAATTACTTTAATAATATAGAGTTTATATTTAATAACTGTATGGTACAACCAGCAACCAGCAATCAGCAACCAGGTACTCAAAAAATCGAGAAAAAAACATTATCAGTGCATGTTAACGTGTTAAATAAAATATTGTTTCTGTTCTGGGCAGTATCGATTCAGACAGCAATAAAAACCTTTATTTTATTTCTGGAAAAGATGTTATCTTATGAATAAGAAATAAGATAGTTTAAGACGTACGAGTAAACGTGTTAAGTAAAATAAGAAATTAGCAGGCAAAATGACTGCTTTAGGTAGAAACGGGACTAGCATAATGTTCAGTTCTTATGTGTAGCGCTCAAGGAAACCATTCGATCGTCTGCACTTACAAGTGCATCGATCAATTGGAACACCATTATTCTACGGGTAGTTGATTCGGGATTACTACAATCGAACCTCAAATTTGCCTAGCGTAGTTATGATTTATTCGATCATAGCTCCAATGCTACCATCTTATTGAATAACTATTTTGATTAGCTTCAGACAAAATCGATTGCATAACAAATATTTCCTTAGAAAGTGATTGCTCCTCGACAACGCGGTGTACACAAACCACAAACTGTGCTCGATCCGACAAACTGATCTGCATTGTTTCACTTTGTGCGATACCAACATTAATGTTAAACCGTGCTGCAGGAGTGCCTCGAACGTTAAAGGTTGGGTAGAACGGAATGTGGCTTATGGCTCTCGTTGTCGAGCCAAGCAGCGTGCAGCAGTGATCGATATTTTAATTGAGCCAATCCCGCGCATACTTCGTTCTTGAAATCTTAAAATTTCTCAAACATGCGTTATTCTATTTTACTTTTGATATCTGAATTCCATTTTGTGTTATTACCTCAATAATTCAGATTATATTAAAAAAGTCTTTGCTATCCATCGACTATGTTATTTAACTGGACTGATAAATGTAAAAACAGGGAATACCTTAATGAAGGGGTTTTGCATGTTTAAAATTAGTTTTTCTTTCTTCTCTTTTAAACAACTTTATTGAAACATTTAATTGAATTACAATATAATTTTGTTATACTTCCATCGATTCCTGAACAACAACCAAAGGCGATTTGAAGGTAAGCCACATTTGAAAAGATAAAATTTCGACTAGGTTCTAATTAAACTATTTTGTTCTTCAACGCCCTAAGCAACCTTTTGACGGTGTGGTGTTAATTACCAGCTAATACTGCCATTCTGTCCACCGGCGTAGTGGCTCCAGGCACATCACGAGACAGGTGACATAATTTCTCTGGACCAGTTTCGATCCCCACCATGCTTTCTTAACTGTTCTGCTAATTTCAAACAGCTCAACTGACCAACATCTTGCGTCTCTGGCCACCATAATATTCCAGGCTCGCTTCACAGTTCACTGGCAACTTTATTCAGCTCGTGGCGGTGTGGAATGCCACACAGATACTAATACCATCAAGGAGAGACTACCCTCATGGCCGACACCACTTCTGCTTGGTAGATACACACCATCGTACAGAACATTCCTGTTTGGTACAGGGCGGCATGGTTGAGCCGATCGTCTGCACTTACAAGTGCATCGATCAATTGGAACACCATTATTCTACGGGTAGTTGATTCGGGATTACTACAATCGACTTACGCACGAAACTGTCATGTTTTCGTGTCCAGCCAACATGATTGCGTTTATAAATGCATGGTGTAATACTCGTGTTCATCGGATGGCGCAGTGATCGTTTTGGTTTGAAATAGCAGTTATTCGAGCAAATTCGAGCAAAGCAAATGTTATGTTTATGTTATGTTTATTGTCATTAGTGATTGGCCAATGGTAGAACCAAACAGTCAAACTATTTCGACACGAATTTCATATTTTCTTCGCTAATTTATAATAAAATAGATGAAGTACATGAAAGCACATGAAAGTACAAATACCAGTTGGTAGAAAAAGTTCAAATTACTGAGGACCCAATCTGATTTTATCTGGTTTGTTGATTATTGCTCAACTTACTGTCTGACAAATTTATAAAATTGGTGAACTTTATCGGATCAAGATACAGAGAAAGAAAATTTGTTGAAAAAATATGGAAGTGTTTGTGTACATGTTTACAGAGGTTTTATAAACGTTGCGGTATGGTTATGAATCAGAAAAACACACTAGTCTGATATGAATAAAAAAGAGTTATTAAACTTACCAAAATGAAAACAAACGACTCGTTCTTGAAATCTTAAAATTTCTCAAACATGCGTTATTCTATTTTACTTTTGATATCTGAATTCCATTTTGTGTTATTACCTCAATAATTCAGATTATATTAAAAAAGTCTTTGCTATCCATCGACTATGTTATTTAACTGGACTGATAAATGTAAAAACAGGGAATACCTTAATGAAGGGGTTTTGCATGTTTAAAATTAGTTTTTCTTTCTTCTCTTTTAAACAACTTTATTGAAACATTTAATTGAATTACAATATAATTTTGTTATACTTCCATCGATTCCTGAACAACAACCAAAGGCGATTTGAAGGTAAGCCACATTTGAAAAGATAAAATTTCGACTAGGTTCTAATTAAACTATTTTGTTCTTCAACGCCCTAAGCAACCTTTTGACGGTGTGGTGTTAATTACCAGCTAATACTGCCATTCTGTCCACCGGCGTAGTGGCTCCAGGCACATCACGAGACAGGTGACATAATTTCTCTGGACCAGTTTCGATCCCCACCATGCTTTCTTAACTGTTCTGCTAATTTCAAACAGCTCAACTGACCAACATCTTGCGTCTCTGGCCACCATAATATTCCAGAAAATATTGTTTCTGTTCTGGGCAGTATCGATTCAGACAGCAATAAAAACCTTTATTTTATTTCTGGAAAAGATGTTATCTTATGAATAAGAAATAAGATAGTTTAAGACGTACGAGTAAACGTGTTAAGTAAAATAAGAAATTAGCAGGCAAAATGACTGCTTTAGGTAGAAACGGGACTAGCATAATGTTCAGTTCTTATGTGTAGCGCTCAAGGAAACCATTATTTTTTCCCTCACACAATCATTTTTAAGGGATATTGCTTAAGGTTCAGCATGTATGTGATGATTAGCATCATCATGCATGCATTTGTATGTGTATGTGTTATATGAACTAGGGAGCATTACTAATTATGAATGGATAAATACCATACTAATGCACAAAATTTAAAGAATCAACTAAAAGATAATTGATTTATTTAATGTATTCTATTCTGCCCAAATAAAAATGAAACCGTATGAAGTACACTTAAAAGCACTTCATCCTATACGAAAACAATCGATAACGACGAATACTTAAAGAAATTAAACACAACAATAAACACTTTGTATCTTTCCGCCGTCTTTTCACGGAGAATAATGCTCGCGCTTCACCAGCAATAAGAGAGAAACTCGAGTATGCCAAAAAGTCTGTTCGACAAACACTCTCAGGGAAATGGATGTAGATGGCAATAAAAATCGCAGCGCGGTGCATCTCTAGCGCGGATTGTTAAAAACGCTCTTATCGTAAAACTTTCTGCCAATAAAACCAACCCTTTACAGGCGTGCGACTATTAACATAGTTCGAAAGCCGGCCTATCGATGTGGTCGGTGAGGTGAAATTGTCATATTTTTCTTTATTCGGTTAAGGCACCATCGAAGCAAACCTTATACCACTAGGAAGGGTTTGGTTTATCGTACGGAAGTACCCTTGTACACGCCGTACACTCCCCAAAGGTCTAACAGTGGCGTCCCAGCAGCGAACTTCGACTACCTGTTTGGCGCGTTGGCAATGCTCTTGAACGCTGTCCGACGGTCAAGGTTCTTCCTTCTCGTATTTTTATGGTTCAATTAACTTTCAAAAAATATATATTAACCAAGTCTTTCCGCACTGCCGGGTGCTCTCATGGCACCTGAGCTCTAGTCGGCATATCTTCATCGTGGGTGCTCCAGCACGCGCGCTGGCCGTACACGCCCGTGGACGGAGGAAGACGGAAAAATCTCAACGTTCACTTGTGCACTGATCCGCATCGCGACGCTGTCCACCCGATGACCGCAGCCGGACCAACAAACTCGTGAGAATGGCTTACACCCGGGGTCACGATTAGAATTGAATCGCACATCCAAAGCATGGGAGCGGCGCATGTCTGGGGAGTTTTGGACAGGGGCAGTTTGCAAGAACGGTTGCCAGAAGGGACGTCATTTTCACTGCCACCTGTCTGCAGCGGTGATGGATCGCTAGAATTAAGCAACAAGGTATGAAAATCCATAGAAGAGAAAAAAATCTGTGCGGCAAATAATTCATTTTAGAATGATCTCTTCAAATGAGGAAAGGCAGCTTGCAATAATTTATCCGGCAGTTTACCCAGAAGCTCAAATGGTTAAGAGGCATAATTGTTAGGAAGAAGTCATTACAATATTAATATTAATATTAATACAATATTAAAATGTTTTGTAGGAAGTCGCTTGAATTATCATTGACGTAATCAAAATATGCGTGATGCGCACTTCGCTTGAGCTAACTTCTTGACAAAAAGTAGTACAAATACTACCAACATCGTGTTACTTATAACACAATTGATCTTTATTCATCACTACAAACGATAAAACTCACTAATAATTAGTACTTACATGTGCAAAATCAATCCTGTTACTCTTGTATCTGAGATGAGTACATTTTTCTAAGGTATAATTTTCTTCCAAAATTTCTCAATTCGCAATCACGTGTTAAATATTATTCAACTGAGCAGCTTGCAGTACTTACCCGCCATCCCTTGCGAGTGAAGGAAATGCGTCGATCAAGCAACCGGCGATTTTGCAGTGCAATCAGATACGTTATCCTCTATCTCTTTAACTCGCTCTCTCTCTCTCTCTCATCTCATCTTTTTCTTTCTCTCTTTCACTGCTCTCGGCACCTGCTGTTCTAGGCAGGTGGATCCACAATTCCTCCTAGTAAATTGGTTCCACGGTGCGGTGCAGTGTTCGCGTTTTTCTTTCCAAGAGCAACCAGAAGGTGGATCCACAATTCCTCCTAGTAAATTGGTTCCACGGTGCGGTGCAGTGTTCGCGTTTTTCTTTCCAAGAGCAACCAGTCTACGCTTCTGATCGACCCACATCGTCGTGGTGCTGGGAGGGGAGAGACTGTTTTTGCTGCTTCTTTTTATTAGCGCTTGCGGTACTCCGTAACCAGCCGCCGCAATGTTATGATTGAGTACCATTTGGAATTATTATGTATTCGATTATCGGACAAGCGCGTAAATGACGTATGCCATGAATGCTGCTGTTTCCCTCGAGAACAGCCCCCGGGCGGTGCTTGGTCGGATGGAAAATTTGTGCGCTACTGTGAAAGTGTATCTTGTACTTGCTGCTTTATGGTATGAAAAATGTTGCTGTTCATTAACGAGATCGTTGTAGTCCAAAACGGGCAGCGTTGACATCAGTAGTGCATTGTTGTGCAATTCGGTTGAGTTAACGCTAGATTGATTCGATAACGTATTACTTACGAATAAAGTATACTTAATTAAACTCAACTATCGTTACTGCCTGTGTAATGAATAGCACGAATCCCATTGCAGGCGCAGATGTTTGTGCGGCTGCCGAAAAATTATGCTAATTACGGATCAGCAAATTGATAAGGCTAGCCTTAATTTACAGTTGGCAGAAGTTCCCTTTCCCGTAAGGGCGTTCTACATCTCGTTCTACATTATACTCGAGGGAGTATAATTGGCCAAGACGCGCCTATTAAATCAGCCCGCAAAAGCAGCATCAGTAGCAGCGGCAGTAAACAAACAGCAAGTTGCTTTACAAACTACACCGTAACTGCGGAACTATGCCTCATCAGTACCGTTCGGCGATCGTTGAAACGCGCGCGGATATTCCCCCCACCACAAACTAACCGGCCACACGGCGAGGAGTTAGAAAGCAGCGGCGGCCTGGTAAGCGATTCCTAATTTCGGGCTATTAATTGGTTTTCGAATCCGCACCACCGGTGGCCACATGTATCAGGCCCGTTTCTCTCGCACTGCCCAATGAATCGGAATATGCAACGGAAGCCCCTTTCGGGGTTTCGGGAAGTGTTCCGAAAGACAACTTACTACGATCGCAACGCACTGCTGCGACCAAACCTTGGAGCGTGCAGACAGGAAGCTTGGCCTAAGCCCGTAATTAAAACTCCATTCGCCCGGCCCGCTCAGTGGCTTAAACTGTCTTCGACTGCTTACGGTGGGTTTCTCAGCGAGCCGAGACTTTTAAATTTCCTTTCCACCTCAAAGCTCGACACGTGCGCGGCTTTTTGTTGTGCTGCCGCACGTCTCCGATACGATGGCGATTGATGAACGCACAATTAACAGACCGGCCGTCGTTAAATATCGTCGGCTTTAAGTCGAAACGCGTACAACTTAAGCCGAAAATACTTTCCTTCAGGTGCACCGATATAGCTCGACCTTAGAGAAAGGGAAAGCAGATCAAAGGGAACCATGAAAACCTTCCGTTTCAATACCCGAAATTGTATACAGCCGCGCTGGTATGTGCGATCAACTCGTATGCAACAGAAGAATAAACGCTTTCCGTGTGTTGGTCGCGCAAGAACAGCGTCAGATCAAAAACAGTTCGGAATAAACTAAAGCTACACTCGAACGCTCCGTTCCGATGCTGCAGGGCACAGCAATGTCCAGCTTATCTCGTCTAGCGTACAACTTAATAATCGTAACCCTCGATGCTCCGAACGCCCCACTCGTGCCACGTTCAACCTCATACGGAGCTTTTTGCTTCACCGCCACGTCATGGTGAGGTTGGGTTGTGCAAAAAAAAGCGCGAAAGAAAAAAAACGCGTAGTCGCGGAGAGAAAACCCTCACCCGTGCAGAAAAGTAAGCCAACGGCCCACTCTGGCAAGTCAGCTTCGGGACACTTCAGCGCACCGGCCAAGCCGTTTTTGCTAAACCGGTATATCGTGGCGTTCCCCACACCGCGACGACCGCGACGACGACGGCGACGACGACGACGTTCTCTTTCTGGCGGGGTGAAAAGCGCGATTCACAGACACCGCTGTAAACGCGCACGAGCGTGGCTCTCCCAAGTCTCACGGGATCGAGATCATGGAATGTCGTTTGGTATGTTTTCCGCCTCAACCTGCGTCACGTATCGCAGCACTCCACGGGTCACCCTTCCTCGCATGACTGTTTGGAGTCGTTTTTTTCTAATTCTCTTTCTCTCCGAAGATTTAGCCATACAGACGTCAACCATCGTCTCGGCTCATCTTTTCCACCGTCGCCCCGTGTTGTCGTCTTCGAAGCGATCGCGACCAGTTGTTGAGACAAAATGTCGTAAGATGGAAGGCTGTGTGATAGTGTGGCTATAGTGTTTTCTCGACGAACGAACCG
This sequence comes from Anopheles cracens, assembly GCA_002091845.1. Taxonomy (NCBI): domain Eukaryota; kingdom Metazoa; phylum Arthropoda; class Insecta; order Diptera; family Culicidae; genus Anopheles; species Anopheles cracens. The sequence goes on from KZ070038.1 coordinate 322,029, forward strand.
GCTTCGAGAGGGTGCGCCAAAGGTGCAGCACTCGCTCGAGATCATGGCACGAGTAGCCTACTGAGCCGAGAAATCATCGAAATGTGCAAGTGTAAGGGACTCAGTTGGTCGCGACGGCTACGGCGGCGTGGAGCCAAGCCTGCCGAACCGAAGACGAACAGGTTCCACATTCCACAGCTTCACTTTAAGTCGTTCTCTCTGCTTTTAAAGCTCTCTCAGTCCTTTTCTTTCCAACTGCTTATCCCGAATGGTGATCGTCAAGCAAGTGGTCAGTCTGAAGGAGAACGATTTTTATTGTTCGGGAATTATATTATTTTCGATCGCTGTACATAAGCGTTTAAAGCTTTGAAATGGCCTCCGAGATCGTAGATGATTCTGAAGAATCGACAGAACTCGGTTGTACCTTGAAAAACATGGAACACCCATAACTCAAACAGTTATCTTTTTTTCTTTCAAATAAACCTTTCTTTTTCCAAAAAATGGAAACAACATCTAACGTAAATGGTTGGCAATATTGAAACACACTAAAATAAACGGGTAAATAACAAAACATTGATCCACGAATGACAGTTCCTTCAGAATATTGCATTGTACATAACTTTATATATCACACCATTTTTTATCCATTAATACAATATCACATCCAATACGGAATAATTTCTCAATACTTTCTAGAGTAACCCTCAAATGGATTCCGTTTTTGTTGGATTCCAAAACCAAACTCCGCCATTTTATTTGCCCAAAGATCAATGGAATTCACAGAAAAAGAAAGCGTTTTCCCTTCTTTGCCGATTTCCGGGAGAAAGAGAAAGGTTACCAAACGCTCCGCGCTGCTCAGCCTCCCCAGCACGACGGCGTGCTTGGCGGGAAAATTCGTCAGCGACAACTGTGACACCGGAGCCCCGATCGGACCGCATGCGCCATTATGACGATACCGGCGAAGCTCCTGGCAAACAAAACCGATGGCCAGCCAGCCGACCACTTTCGAATTTCTTCACGCGAACGAATTCTTGCCGCGCGCGCTTCTCGTCCCGAAACCTGTTAGTAGGTTATGGACGGCGTCCGAACCGTCCGAAACTAGCCGCAAATGAATACGCATCGATTGGAGGCCGATTGGCTGCCCCCACCCAGTCCCGGCACACCACCTGTTCGTCGATTTGTTGACGATTTCACCACCGCATTTGTCTTTCCCTTCGCGTGAAAATGGTCTGTACGCAAGGCACTGGCGAGACGTTGCAGGACGGGGAACGGGGCATCGAGAAAAGAAAAGCTTAGGACTGGGCGAGGGCTGCAGGAAGGCGAACGCTTACTTCCACAATTAATCACGGCATAAATTCCTCCACGATGTCACCGGCAGAAGATGGTTCATTCACAACTTTGTGCATGGTGCGCCACGCACGAGGTCCACACTCGTGGCACCGGAACCCGTTGCCCTAGGGACGCCCGTCGGGCATTCATGCCTTTGCCCGGTCGGACCACCACCACGGTGCCGGTCGATGGTGGATGGGAAGAAAGTATCCGTCGGTGAAAACGGTGTTAAGTGACAAACACTCTCACCGGGCCGTCATGACCATGACCAAACAGATCGGTGGACGGAATGTCGTGCGATATGCTTCGCTTGCCATGAGAAGAAAACAGATTCGAAATGAAACAATGTCACCGGGACACACCGGGACGTTGTCGCGCTGAGGGGGGGGGGGAACTTCTTTAGGACGGTTAATTGAAACGGTTTGCTATCGTTCGACAAACCGTTTACCACGCACGGACTTAAAAGCGGCCTGAGGGTATGAGATTGGACGTATAACCATCGTTTCAATTTCGGCGATGAAGAAAAAACACTACGTACAGCAGGCGTAGTGTTTCACCACACTTTCACCCTCGAGAGCCTGGAATAGGTGTGGGATACTTCTTGCCGGGCAGAACAAGCGCCACAGCTTCAGAGTGAGGCATACGATTGCCCTTGCTCCGGGGCAGAATCACACCGGCGCTCATTTGACATCCCATTCGCGTCAATTAGAAGCACCACCGGCACAATGGCACAATTTGTCGATCACGATTCGTCCCTACCGCCGAGAGACGAAGCCATCTTCTCTTGCGATCGGCTTGAAACCTTTATTTCTCATGGCATTTTTGGAGATCATCGCATCTTACCAAAACAAAAAAAAGCAACACGTAGTCGTAAAATGTCCACGTACAGCGGGAAACCGGTTTGCAACTACCACCAACGAACGATGCTCGCCCGTGTATGGGTCAGCCTGGCCACCGTACGGTGACGCACTTGCTGGACAGCGCAAACAACATCACCACCACCGAGAGAAGAAACTCATCTACAGTCATATAGTTTGGCACGTATATCTTGACTTGTTCGACATGCAGCCTACCCCCCAGGCTACGATTGGGTAGGATCGTTGGGCTTTTTTTCGCACTTCAAATTCCTCTTCCAATGACGGTGGAAGGTCATGTCGCAAAAAAAACACAACTTCCAGTGGAGTATAATTTGCAGCGACGGAACGATTGGGCTGTTTCGTGCAGCGATGCATTTCAGGTCGCTCCATAATTTGTGGTATCGCTGTATCGCTGTGTTTTGCTGACAGAAACGAACGTGTCGGAATTCGATTACCATGCGTTTGGGTTAGCTCAGCCCATTTTAGGCTGAATTGTCGACCCACACAACTTTCATAGTTAGCCTAATTTTGTCGGCACCGGTTACCTAAGTTCGCTGACGGCCCTCCCCTACAGTGTGGCCACCTTCCTACGGCGGGAGGATCGTTCTCCGGACCGGTCTTAAGCTTTAGATTCTAGCGAACGAAAGGCAGTTTTTACTTATACTGAACGTGGTTGTGATGATGAAAAGTACGAGGCCACTCAAACATGCACAAAAAAGTTTCACTCACTCATAAGTATAGCTTTCGTCTTAAGATACACCGCCTGCTTGGGTTCGTCGCTTGCAACACAGCGTTGAAATCTTTTGATGTCGAAACAGTTTTATCCACAACATGCGAATGACTGCGATTACCTTGAGAAAGCAGAAATGGCACCACGTCAGCAAGACACGACGTTGCGACAGAGATCAAGGTGACATTTACAGCGCGAACGTCTGCAGCTACACATAATAATTCTACTACCACCATGAATAAAGTCGCAGGTTAACGTGTTGATAGCTCGGTACACGGCAATTGAATACGATTTTTTTATTCCTGTTAAACACTCACTTCAAAACAGCACTGTGAGCAAGCTCGACTATTGTGCTTTCTCTTTCACACACCCTGCAAGAACTGTTAAGAATGCTTTCCACTTGCTTCAAGCAGTTTCTCTGCATCTGAGGAACCCTTGGTGTTCACTATGCACACTGCACGCAGCACGCGCGTTCCGTGTGTTGCCACGGCGACGGCTCACAGAAAAATGACGTGGCTGTGACTCTGTATTCACACGTAACGGCGCGTCTAGACGACCACCTCGGTGCTCGCGCCTCGCGCCCCGATTGTGTTCTAAAACAGCTGTCAAACTGACATGGTTTTCCGGATTGTCGGGGCAATTTTCAGGTGGTCGTCTAGATTCCGAATGTCGCACATTTGTTGAGCGAGCTATCCAAGTGGCACGATCTATCTACGTTTTTGTTAAAAATCCAGTTAATATTGTTACGTGATCTTTAAACTAAGCTGCAAATACTTGCACAGTCAATTATTTCAGTTTAAGTAGTAAACATATGCAAATTCACAACTAGGATGACAGCTTCGCTAGGCTCGCGCCGTTGTGGAAATTCACAACTCCACGAGCTCCTGGGATTGACAGCTACCCGCGAACAATTGTTCTAAAACCATATCAGTTTGACAGATGTTTTAGAACAAAATCGTGGCTCATGGCTCGCGGCGCGAGCTCCAAAGTGGTCGTCTAGACGCGCCGTGATGGCTTTACTCGCGCGGGCCTCATCACATTTGTTTCAACGCTTCGTGTCAGGCACCGGTCTATTAAAAGGTTTTGCTCGAAAATGTTTGACGACAACCAAATTATTGAAATGAAAATTGAAAATTTATGGCGACAGTAGATGTAATACGCTATCCTCAATTAAGTATATACTTCATATTGTAGAATATACAATAATAGGGCTCGCGGCGCGAGCTAAAAAGTGGTCGTCTAGACGCGCCGTGATGGCTTTACTCGCGCGGGCCTCATCACATTTGTTTCAACGCTTCGTGTCAGGCACCGGTCTATTAAAAGGTTTTGCTCGAAAATGTTTGACGACAACCAAATTATTGAAATGAAAATTGAAAATTTATGGCGACAGTAGATGTAATACGCTATCCTCAATTAAGTATATACTTCATATTGTAGAATATACAATAATATACATGTTTTCTATAAAAATATTTAGTTTGAATAACTATTTGAAACTATACAATCACCTTCAGCCACGCTTCCAGTGGGCTACTTTATCTAGCTTGAACATGTTTTTGCTGAACATTTTAACACACCAAAGCAATTTATGACAAATTTGTACAGTGCCTCTGGACAAAACTGCTCGAACACAACGCTTGAACATTTGCAAATATTTTTATAATAACGAACACGAAGTTCAAGACAAATGGGCAAAGCATAGACTGTTAGTAAAAAAGGGTATTAAAAAAACAATGTAATATGTCCAAGTGAATGTGTTGCTCTCCTTAAATGATAAATTAGTTCACGTAGAGTAAGAAATTAATTTAATAAACGAAATAATATAAATAGTCAAATTAATTA
>KZ070038.1:326775-345195 GCA_002091845.1 Anopheles cracens
CTTTTGTTTCATGTACATACAAATAACATCGAATATCACCAACAACAACAACAACTACAACAACAACATTTAAACAAACTGCTCATCTTCGCCCTCATCGACATTATCTCTATCTTTCGATAAAGATTAAAAAACGAACCCGTAGTAATTTTGACTGTGTTGTAATATTCTTGATATTCTCGAGTAAAAATATTAGTAAAACTTTGTTATTATATTGTGTTTATCATATTTCATTAACACCACGACCATCTGGAGTTAACACTTACGGTCAAATGGACCAAATACTTCTTTCGTGCAAATCATGGTGTCAATTGACACCTAGAAGGCTATTTTTGGCAATTGTTGACCGATTGGGCTGAAATTTTCACCAGTTGTGCGCAAACTATTCTAGTCTTATAATCCGTCGAGTTTGTGACCCTACCTCCTCCCGTTTGCTCCCCAGCCGCCCTCAAGTAAAAATCCGCCGACGCCAAAATTTTAAAAACATTGAAAACTATACGTAAAAATTTTTGGAGCCCAAATTCCATAACATAGCATATAGCGGCAGTAGTCCAGGATCTACAGTAAAAGTTTCAGAATTTTCCTATCAAAATTGTGGAAATGGGATCACTTTGAATATCAGCTCCCGGAGTCTTTTCATAGAGAAAGTCACGTGTCAATTACAGAAGCTATGGAAAATCGTGTAGACCGAATAAAAAGTGTTTTTCTGAATAAATAATACACAATTTTATCAATTATGACTTGGAAAAGCATGATGCACAATTAAAACGTAATTTGAATACCGAATGTAACGAATTATAAGCAAAAAACTCGTTTTTTAGAATTCTTCTTTTTCTTCTTCTTTTTTGAGGTATAAAGTGAAGCCAATCTTACAATTTTGATCGGAAAATTCTGAAATTTTTATTTTAGGTCCTGGACTACTACCCCTATATGCCATTTAATGGAATTTGGGCTCCAAAAATTTTTACGTAAAGGTTTCAATGTTTTAAAAATTTTGGCATCGGCGGATTTTTACTTGAGGGCGGCTGGGGAGCAAACGGGAGGGGGTAGGGTCACAAACTCAACGGATTATAAAACTAGAATAGTTTGCGCACAACTGGTGAAAATTTCAGCCCAATCTGTCAACAATTGCCGAAAATAGCCTTCTAGGTGTCAATTGACACCATGATTTGCACGAAAGGAGTAACAAGTTGTATCTCAGAAATTTACGGATTTTAAAATTTTTAAAATTAAAAAAAAACTTTCTAAAAATATAAGACTTTAAGTGAAAACCGTTTGTTAATATCTATAACCGTTTTCGAGTTATCGAAGCTCAAAGCTGCAAAAGTGTCAATTGACACCAGATTTGTCCGTTAGTGTTTAACATGCTATCGCTTTAGATCTTCTATTGATTCCTACATCAGTACCCAAAAAAAATACATGTTCCAGTTGACTAGCAGACGTAAGGTGTGATCACTTCATCAAAACCCTACCACGGACGATTATGCTCTGAGGTGACACATTAATTAGACACATTTAGACATCTTTGTTCAAGTTGGTATCAAATTTTCCAACACAATTAGAGGTTAAGCGTGCATCCATCGAAGCACCTCGGCTAACCGGCGGGCAGTGTTAATGTTCATTCGCATAGATTAATTACCCGTGAGCAGCACGATCGCTTGCTTTACATAACGAGCGGATCGACATATGTCAAACCACGCATGAAGCTTCCAGCCAATTTTGCACCGCACGAACCGCCAGCAGAGCCGGAGGGAAAACTGTAACACCGACCGCTGCGAACCGTTCTCCTTCAAATTTCCTCGAGTACCGCACGAACCGCCAGCAGAGCCGGAGGGAAAACTGTAACACCGACCGCTGCGAACCGTTCTCCTTCAAATTTCCTCGAGTGGGGAAACTAACCAGGCCCGGGCGCGTACCACTCTTCGTTATCGATGTGTGCCCAGCACTGCCAGGGATCCGCGTGGCATAGTTTTCCACCATCCCTACTCAAACTGCATCGTTGTACTTTTGAATCGATTGCATCGAACGCAGTAAGGACCGCCAGCGCCGCACGCCGGGCCTGTGCACTGTTGGGTCAGTGCAGGTTTTGTACGCGTGCGTTTCAGTACCGGGGTGCAAGGGTGCAAGGTTTGGAAAAATCGCCTCCGAGTTGGTGAGGTACCGAGTTACGTCGATGCATTCTGGGGGGCTCGCCCCGACTTGTCTGGACGTGGAGCTTTGTTGGAAATACTTTACGCCAGTGCGCATCAGTTTTCCTTTCAATCCCGTCGAGTGAAGTAGTCGGTCAGTTCAGTAGTCGATCGTGCTTAGGTGATCAAGATGGTAACGGTTTTGTTGCTTGGTTTCGGTGTCCTTGCGCTCTACCTGTACTGCAAGATAAAGTTTAAATTTGCCGAAAAAATACCGTGCGTTGAACCTATGCACCCAGTTTTCGGCAATGGGCTCGAGTTTGCCCAAAAGAACTCGTACGAGATCTTCAAGAGCCTTTCGCGCGCGTACAAGGATAACAAACGCATCTTCAAGCTCTGCTTCGGACCCTACCCTGTCATCTGTCCAACGCATCCGGATCTGATACAAAAAATTATGACCGAGCCGGTCAGTATCGACAAGCCGTTCGTGTATGATTTCATGCGCGTGAAACACGGATTGCTTACGGCGGATTGTAAGTGTTGAAAGATTTGTTTCTCTTGCCACAGGAAAACTACCCGAAATTTGTTGTGTTGCTTCACACAGTGTCGTTGCGTGGATTGTTGCGAAAGTATAAGATCTATTGGCATGTAAAGCGGTTAGCATGTTTTAAATATTCGTCTAGAAAGTTTTGTTTTTGTTTTCCTTTCATCAAACATGTTTTTTGTACATTTTTTGTAAAATTACAGGTGATAGTTCTTGCATTTATTGTGTTCAAATTAATTACTATTATCTTTTTGTGGATCGTACAAATCAGAACAATCCAAGCAAGTTTTTTATTTTGATCTATAAAAGACATACTGAATTAAAGGCACAAGGCACTTCATTGCCAAGAAACACAATAATGAGCAGAGATGCCGTTTTCATAACCAACGTATTGGCTTTTCCCGTTCATCATATACCTAGAACAGGTTTGTAAGGTATGGATGACACGTGAATTTACGCTAATATGTTTAACCTTCTTTTTCTAATTTCTTTCCATTTGGTATTATTTAACATGTGGTATGGTTTTAACCATGGTGAACTTTCGTAGTCGCAGCTTTAGATTACATGAGTAGACTACATAAAAGACTGGCGTTTGCTCAATTATTTATTATTCGTATAATAATATTTATTAAAATGTATTTATTTATATTTCAAATGATTATTTAATATTTTAATTAATGAGATTTTGGTAACATCACCGTTCTTTGAAGAACAACATCGCAGTGTATTATGCAATCACTTGTTTCTTTTTAAACTAAAATAATTCATATATTAACTGAGTATAGCAAACAAAAATGGCATAACATTTCAATAAAATACAATAGCAACTAGCTACTTTTACGTCACTAATGTACTTTTTAAAATTATTTTCAACAAAAAAACTTTACTTAAGCTTCACTTAAGCTTTACTTAAAACCCTTTACCCCGTGGACTCAATGATAGGAATTACAAAACTATCAAATTATTTTCTCTTCCCGTTTTTCTTTATTTTTATTTTGAGGGTGAATCTTTCCGCCTATTTGCATGCAGTAACAAACATATTTCAAACATCTAAACATCACTAACACTAACACTGAGAATGGCTCAGACAGTACAGCGAACCGGTGATACTTTCACTGTTCGCGAATATTAAACCATGCAGCGGATCAATCCAGTTCTTTACACTGTCTCTCTCATTGCCCATCTCTGGCAATAGGAAAATCCAGTTTCTTATATGAGTTGTGGCCACCATCTGAGCGAACTTACGCACCTCTTTTACGCGCATTGCGCGCAGAACGGCTTTGAACTAATTACCAAAGCCGTCATGACTCGAAACAAAACTAGTTTTCAATTGAAAAATACTAGCATCCGTTTAACGAGCAACGAACTCGTAAATTGTGTTACTATTAAGAAGATATTGCATTATGTACTAGGTTCCTGCGTCATTTATCATATGGGTAACTAAAATTAATCACGGTATGTATGTAACTGGGTCCTAAGTTTTGAGAATGGTTAAACAATCTTGTAGTGAAAGGGTGCCTCGACCATCATTTTGCGTCCTAGCCATCAAACATATTCTACCACTTAAGTTAGATGAAAAAGCCAACATTGAAAAGAGCAAAAGAACTTGCAATTGAATTCGATTATATTCAGCTTGATCTTATGGCTCCATTATTTGTACACAGTGACCAAGATACTTGTGATTGCAACATTGCGACCAATAAAACGTTTCCAGCTTAGAAACAAGGCATTCCCAACAGTCGTACACCTTGAAGAAACTAAATCAAAACTGGTTGCCACCCCGCTACACCTAGCGTCTGTGAGACATAAGAGAAAAAAACTCCTACCATCGCTCAAAAAAGCGTTAGTTTCATGATCGCTAACACATCAGATGGTTCCGCTCCTCTTACATCCATTTAAAGATAGCGAATGGCGAGTACATCGGAAAGCGCTCAACCCAACGTTTAACACACGCATCCTCAACAGCTTCATACCGATCTTCACCGATTGCGTGTCGAAAATGATCACCAACATGCGCAAGCACGACCAAGACGAAAAGCCAATCAACATACTCGAGTTCACTTCGCCCTGCACACTGGAAATGATTTGTCGCACCTCGCTCGGCGGGAAAGTGCTGGAGAGGGAAGGCAAGCAAGAATTTATCGAGAAACTGGAAATGTAAGTATAATTGGCACTATGCTCCGATTCGCGGGGCGTTTTGTGCAACACAATCATGGATCCGGTAGTTTTGTCGGGGCTTCTGTTGAGCTTTGTACGAATCATTCCAAACTTCCCGATTGCATAATAAGTGAAAGGAATGGATTTGAAAAAGGCACGAAAATGCCAAGTTATTGTTCTTTCCGCGATAACGATCTGACTTTAATTCAATTCGAATGATTTACGATTTAATATTCACTTGCCGATCGTTTCAGTGTGGATAGCAGGGGGAGTGAATAATTTGCAAAATAATTGCTACAATTTACCGTATTTAATCAATCTCAAAACAAACGATATAGAAATTCGGGTAAGCTCGTATAACTCTGCAAAAAGATTAGAAAAGAAAATCCTCTAAACGTGTGTTGTTGCATAACTCGTATGCAGTTGTTTGTTTTACTGCAGTGTTTTGTTCGACTAGTAAATCAAGGACTTTTGATGCAATTCTCTTTACAGTATCCTTCATAACGTTGGCCTTCGAATGTTCAACACAAATCTGTACCCTGAAATTGTGTACAAGAACACTCGTTTCTATCGCGCTGAAATGGACGCTCGTAAGATATGCTACGCTTTCACTGACAAGGTATATGTTGCGTTTCGGGTTTGGTTTTTTCTGTCATTAAGCTTTACATTCATCCGAATGAACAATTTTCCAATATCAGATTATTCATGAAAAGCGGGCAGAATTTGAAGCGAAACTTCACCGTACGTTAGATGGTAACAACAACAGTGCAAAGGGCGACGTAAACGGCAACGTCGTCTTCGCCGATGAAGAAGACGATATGCTCAACTACAAGAAGCCTCAAATCTTTGTCAACCAGCTGCTGACCATACCAAACGATGGCAAACCGTTCACCCACCAGGAGATCACCGATCACATCTATACGATGATAGCAGCCGTACGATTATTTCGGAAGCGTGTTCTAAGATGAAACGATTGCATAAAAGCTTTTCTTGTTTTGGTAAATCACAGGGCAATGAAACATCCGCTACACAAGCTGCCCACGCCCTTCTTCTGTTGGCCATGCATCCCGAGGTTCAGGAGCGAGCAGCAGCGGAAGTCTGCGAGTTGCTGGCTGACAACGTCGAGTACACGCACGATATCCTTAAGGAGATGGTCTATCTGGAACGCGTCATAAAGGAGTCGCAACGTCTCTGTCCCGTGGCAGCCGTGATCGGTCGTAAGACGACCGGTACAATTCAGCTGGATGAGTTCATCATTCCGAAAGGGTACGTCCTGTTGATGAATGTGTTCGCACTGCACCGACAGACAGATTTCTGGGGACCAAACGCAGATAAGTTCGATCCCGACAACTTCCTACCGGAACGAGTCAAAGAGCGGCATCCGTACTGCTATCTACCATTCAGCGGTGGGCCACGAGGCTGCATTGGCAATCGGTACGCTATGATGAGCTTGAAGATAATTCTTTCACAAACGCTGAAGAACTTTAAACTCACGACCGAAATACCTTACGAAAAGTTGGATTTCAAGTTCAAAGTATCCATGCATCTTTCATTCGAGCATCTGATTAAGCTTGAACCGCGCAAGTAACAATTTCGTTATCCACGATCCTGGTATTCTTTCCTTCCCAATTTAGTTTTGGTTTGGTTCATTGAAAGTCTGACTCATTCTGACTATAATGAATACCCGATTTACCTATGTGAATAATGCTGAACAAATAATACACATATGAAGTGTTATCTTTTTTTTTCGTCAATACTAGATTGTGTAATTGTTCAACTTGAAAAAATGGTTCAGCTAATTACTCTAATGTAACAGCTTTTACGACACGTCCACGATGCGTGCGATGTGTATTCAGCGTTCCCCTCTATCGCGCATGCGTACCCTGAAATTCAATATAAATGTACTCAAACGCAGCCAGACGGCGTATGCGTTTTCTACTACGATGCAACGCACGTAACAGTGCTCATGGGACACGCACGCATTGGACAATCGGATTAGTTGATTCTACGAACTGATAGAGTGTTTAGCGATTGCATCTATCAGGCAGAAACATCTCATCAAGTGGGAATTTTTGTTTTGTTTTTTTTTCTTCACTCCTATACCCCTCATATCGTAGCGGTTAGAACATGGAAAAACAATCGAAATTGGTGTGATATGTTCGTACTTGCTTTGCTTCTTTCGATCGAAATGTTTAGATGATAGTCTGACTAACACGAACACAATGTTGCATAACAATAAAAAATCATAAAATACCGAAAACCTTCCTGCACACTTCTTTCTATTACTTTTACTCTGCAGCATAACGTTATGGATAAACAAACATAAACTCTTCCTTGTTGAATTTAGCTAATTGTTGGTTCGCTCGCCACCGCTTCGAATTAGAGACGCTCATTAGCAAGTCAAATAGGTTCAAGTTATAGTTACACCTCTCCTTACCTGCATGAGCTCTAATCGACTATCATACTAGTGGTGTGGAGGGGTGGGAAGTGGCGTAACGCAGTTAAGTGCAGTTTCCTTTCGTTGCCACCGTCTACATGGCTATTATTTGCTCGCTTTTGAAAATTCATTCAACCGAACAGGAAAAAGAGCTCGGGGAAAAAATCGAAAGTTCGCTGATACAATCTCTACACTTCAGAACATTGCTGATCAAAACTTATAAACTTATAAACTCTTATAAATTTAATGAAGGAAACTACAGAAAAATGGTTCATAATATACAACTACCGACATGAAATCATCATTTTATTTCATCATTTTATTTAAACATTATTCTCACGTTTTCACAGTTTATAAACAACACAACCACTTATTTTAAAATGAATAATTGTATATGTTATGAATATAATCTTGTATAGCTTTAAAAAATGAAAATTTGGAAACTTTAAACTCACGACCGAAATACCTTACGAAAAGTTGGATTTCAAGTTCAAAGTATCCATGCATCTTTCATTCGAGCATCTGATTAAGCTTGAACCGCGCAAGTAACAATTTCGTTATCCACGATCCTGGTATTCTTTCCTTCCCAATTTAGTTTTGGTTTGGTTCATTGAAAGTCTGACTCATTCTGACTATAATGAATACCCGATTTACCTATGTGAATAATGCTGAACAAATAATACACATATGAAGTGTTATCTTTTTTTTATGTTGCATAACTCGTATGCAGTTGTTTGTTTTACTGCAGTGTTTTGTTCGACTAGTAAATCAAGGACTTTTGATGCAATTCTCTTTACAGTATCCTTCATAACGTTGGCCTTCGAATGTTCAACACAAATCTGTACCCTGAAATTGTGTACAAGAACACTCGTTTCTATCGCGCTGAAATGGACGCTCGTAAGATATGCTACGCTTTCACTGACAAGGTATATGTTGCGTTTCGGGTTTGGTTTTTTCTGTCATTAAGCTTTACATTCATCCGAATGAACAATTTTCCAATATCAGATTATTCATGAAAAGCGGGCAGAATTTGAAGCGAAACTTCACCGTACGTTAGATGGTAACAACAACAGTGCAAAGGGCGACGTAAACGGCAACGTCGTCTTCGCCGATGAAGAAGACGATATGCTCAACTACAAGAAGCCTCAAATCTTTGTCAACCAGCTGCTGACCATACCAAACGATGGCAAACCGTTCACCCACCAGGAGATCACCGATCACATCTATACGATGATAGCAGCCGTACGATTATTTCGGAAGCGTGTTCTAAGATGAAACGATTGCATAAAAGCTTTTCTTGTTTTGGTAAATCACAGGGCAATGAAACATCCGCTACACAAGCTGCCCACGCCCTTCTTCTGTTGGCCATGCATCCCGAGGTTCAGGAGCGAGCAGCAGCGGAAGTCTGCGAGTTGCTGGCTGACAACGTCGAGTACACGCACGATATCCTTAAGGAGATGGTCTATCTGGAACGCGTCATAAAGGAGTCGCAACGTCTCTGTCCCGTGGCAGCCGTGATCGGTCGTAAGACGACCGGTACAATTCAGCTGGATGAGTTCATCATTCCGAAAGGGTACGTCCTGTTGATGAATGTGTTCGCACTGCACCGACAGACAGATTTCTGGGGACCAAACGCAGATAAGTTCGATCCCGACAACTTCCTACCGGAACGAGTCAAAGAGCGGCATCCGTACTGCTATCTACCATTCAGCGGTGGGCCACGAGGCTGCATTGGCAATCGGTACGCTATGATGAGCTTGAAGATAATTCTTTCACAAACGCTGAAGAACTTTAAACTCACGACCGAAATACCTTACGAAAAGTTGGATTTCAAGTTCAAAGTATCCATGCATCTTTCATTCGAGCATCTGATTAAGCTTGAACCGCGCAAGTAACAATTTCGTTATCCACGATCCTGGTATTCTTTCCTTCCCAATTTAGTTTTGGTTTGGTTCATTGAAAGTCTGACTCATTCTGACTATAATGAATACCCGATTTACCTATGTGAATAATGCTGAACAAATAATACACATATGAAGTGTTATCTTTTTTTTTCGTCAATACTAGATTGTGTAATTGTTCAACTTGAAAAAATGGTTCAGCTAATTACTCTAATGTAACAGCTTTTACGACACGTCCACGATGCGTGCGATGTGTATTCAGCGTTCCCCTCTATCGCGCATGCGTACCCTGAAATTCAATATAAATGTACTCAAACGCAGCCAGACGGCGTATGCGTTTTCTACTACGATGCAACGCACGTAACAGTGCTCATGGGACACGCACGCATTGGACAATCGGATTAGTTGATTCTACGAACTGATAGAGTGTTTAGCGATTGCATCTATCAGGCAGAAACATCTCATCAAGTGGGAATTTTTGTTTTGTTTTTTTTCTTCACTCCTATACCCCTCATATCGTAGCGGTTAGAACATGGAAAAACAATCGAAATTGGTGTGATATGTTCGTACTTGCTTTGCTTCTTTCGATCGAAATGTTTAGATGATAGTCTGACTAACACGAACACAATGTTGCATAACAATAAAAAATCATAAAATACCCGATTTAATATTCACTTGCCGATCGTTTCAGTGTGGATAGCAGGGGGAGTGAATAATTTGCAAAATAATTGCTACAATTTACCGTATTTAATCAATCTCAAAACAAACGATATAGAAATTCGGGTAAGCTCGTATAACTCTGCAAAAAGATTAGAAAAGAAAATCCTCTAAACGTGTGATGTTGCATAACTCGTATGCAGTTGTTTGTTTTACTGCAGTGTTTTGTTCGACTAGTAAATCAAGGACTTTTGATGCAATTCTCTTTACAGTATCCTTCATAACGTTGGCCTTCGAATGTTCAACACAAATCTGTACCCTGAAATTGTGTACAAGAACACTCGTTTCTATCGCGCTGAAATGGACGCTCGTAAGATATGCTACGCTTTCACTGACAAGGTATATGTTGCGTTTCGGGTTTGGTTTTTTCTGTCATTAAGCTTTACATTCATCCGAATGAACAATTTTCCAATATCAGATTATTCATGAAAAGCGGGCAGAATTTGAAGCGAAACTTCACCGTACGTTAGATGGTAACAACAACAGTGCAAAGGGCGACGTAAACGGCAACGTCGTCTTCGCCGATGAAGAAGACGATATGCTCAACTACAAGAAGCCTCAAATCTTTGTCAACCAGCTGCTGACCATACCAAACGATGGCAAACCGTTCACCCACCAGGAGATCACCGATCACATCTATACGATGATAGCAGCCGTACGATTATTTCGGAAGCGTGTTCTAAGATGAAACGATTGCATAAAAGCTTTTCTTGTTTTGGTAAATCACAGGGCAATGAAACATCCGCTACACAAGCTGCCCACGCCCTTCTTCTGTTGGCCATGCATCCCGAGGTTCAGGAGCGAGCAGCAGCGGAAGTCTGCGAGTTGCTGGCTGACAACGTCGAGTACACGCACGATATCCTTAAGGAGATGGTCTATCTGGAACGCGTCATAAAGGAGTCGCAACGACTCAATGATAGGAATTACAAAACTATCAAATTATTTTCTCTTCCCGTTTTTCTTTATTTTTATTTTGAGGGTGAATCTTTCCGCCTATTTGCATGCAGTAACAAACATGTTTCAAACATCTAAACATCACTAACACTAACACTGAGAATGGCTCAGACAGTACAGCGAACCGGTGATACTTTCACTGTTCGCGAATATTAAACCATGCAGCGGATCAATCCAGTTCTTTACACTGTCTCTCTCATTGCCCATCTCTGGCAATAGGAAAATCCAGTTTCTTATATGAGTTGTGGCCACCATCTGAGCGAACTTACGCACCTCTTTTACGCGCATTGCGCGCAGAACGGCTTTGAACTAATTACCAAAGCCGTCATGACTCGAAACAAAACTAGTTTTCAATTGAAAAATACTAGCATCCGTTTAACGAGCAACGAACTCGTAAATTGTGTTACTATTAAGAAGATATTGCATTATGTACTAGGTTCCTGCGTCATTTATCATATGGGTAACTAAAATTAATCACGGTATGTATGTAACTGGGTCCTAAGTTTTGAGAATGGTTAAACAATCTTGTAGTGAAAGGGTGCCTCGACCATCATTTTGCGTCCTAGCCATCAAACATATTCTACCACTTAAGTTAGATGAAAAAGCCAACATTGAAAAGAGCAAAAGAACTTGCAATTGAATTCGATTATATTCAGCTTGATCTTATGGCTCCATTATTTGTACACAGTGACCAAGATACCTGTGATTGCAACATTGCGACCAATAAAACGTTTCCAGCTTAGAAACAAGGCATTCCCAACAGTCGTACACCTTGAAGAAACTAAATCAAAACTGGTTGCCACCCCGCTACACCTAGCGTCTGTGAGACATAAGAGAAAAAAACTCCTACCATCGCTCAAAAAAGCGTTAGTTTCATGATCGCTAACACATCAGATGGTTCCGCTCCTCTTACATCCATTTAAAGATAGCGAATGGCGAGTACATCGGAAAGCGCTCAACCCAACGTTTAACACACGCATCCTCAACAGCTTCATACCGATCTTCACCGATTGCGTGTCGAAAATGATCACCAACATGCGCAAGCACGACCAAGACGAAAAGCCAATCAACATACTCGAGTTCACTTCGCCCTGCACACTGGAAATGATTTGTCGCACCTCGCTCGGCGGGAAAGTGCTGGAGAGGGAAGGCAAGCAAGAATTTATCGAGAAACTGGAAATGTAAGTATAATTGGCACTATGCTCCGATTCGCGGGGCGTTTTGTGCAACACAATCATGGATCCGGTAGTTTTGTCGGGGCTTCTGTTGAGCTTTGTACGAATCATTCCAAACTTCCCGATTGCATAATAAGTGAAAGGAATGGATTTGAAAAAGGCACGAAAATGCCAAGTTATTGTTCTTTCCGCGATAACGATCTGACTTTAATTCAATTCGAATGATTTACGATTTAATATTCACTTGCCGATCGTTTCAGTGTGGATAGCAGGGGGAGTGAATAATTTGCAAAATAATTGCTACAATTTAAAAATTATTTTCTCTTCCCGTTTTTCTTTATTTTTATTTTGAGGGTGAATCTTTCCGCCTATTTGCATGCAGTAACAAACATGTTTCAAACATCTAAACATCACTAACACTAACACTGAGAATGGCTCAGACAGTACAGCGTACCGGTGATACTTTCACTGTTCGCGAATATTAAACCATGCAGCGGATCAATCCAGTTCTTTACACTGTCTCTCTCATTGCCAATTATTTGCTCGCTTTTGAAAATTCATTCAACCGAACAGGAAAAAGAGCTCGGGGAAAAAATCGAAAGTTCGCTGATACAATCTCTACACTTCAGAACATTGCTGATCAAAACTTATAAACTTATAAACTCTTATAAATTTAATGAAGGAAACTACAGAAAAATGGTTCATAATATACAACTACCGACATGAAATCATCATTTTATTTCATCATTTTATTTAAACATTATTCTCACGTTTTCACAGTTTATAAACAACACAACCACTTATTTTAAAATGAATAATTGTATATGTTATGAATATAATCTTGTATAGCTTTAAAAAATGAAAATTTGGAAACATAAACCAAAAATAAAATTGCAGATTAAACTTAAATATTCCTGTACGTTCAAAACTCAATCATATCATGACGCGCTTTTTTCTATAGCACAGTTTCCTACAAACCAAATATCAAAAAATCGAAATCAATCTGAAACACAAACTGATTTCACTATGTTTTAACCTTTTCGAAATGTGCTCAGGTGATGTGGTTGTTCACTCATTTCTACATCATACAATGTTCCTAAATGGTAAACTAAATAGAATCGAACCATTTTTTCAGTCAAAATCCAGTGTTGAAACATTGTAATAATTTATAGAATCCTAACTGAAAGAAATATCGCTCCATGTAGATATATTAACGTATTTCGCTTAACATTAAAATATTTATATTACTGTAGACACAAAACACCAATCACAGCATATATAATATCGCAAAAGCAACTGAAAACGGCAAACTGAACTCAATGCTATCACATGCACTGACATTATATATACTTGATCTAATCGTCGCAAATTTGCTGACTATACGTTCATCGAATATGTTCTACTCATCGTTACATTTCATTTCTTTCGCGTGTGTTATTTTTTAACCATAATGCAACAAGCGCTACACACACAACTATTATCGTACGGTATCATTTACCGCAATGATTGCATGATGTCACTAGTTCCCATGTTTCCGGAAACAACAATCGAGTAGAATGCATTTTATCAAAACCTCAGTACATCTGATAAATTAACTCACTTTGCTTTCGAACAAGCTAGCTGAATCATGGATCATCGTGGTAAACTATTTTCACTCCTGCTCGTGCTATACGCTGTCGTAAGTATCATAAGCACCTGCTTGTTGTATTGAGCACGGGTTTAAAACAATTCCCACCTCTTCCAGTCGCAGGCGAGCACCAACATTTCGCCGAAAGTAATCACATTGCAACAGCTGATGTATAGCGAATTACAAAATCTGGAACGGAGTGCATTTCTTACGAACGCAACACACACACTAACAGATGAAAGTGTGTTTAACCAGCTTGGCAGAGTTTTCCACGAATTTGAACGCCAAAACCAAGAAAGTATCACCGCCATTCTGAGAGTATTGGCGCTGGTCGACCATACTCTTGAGAACACGATCGAGGATTGTGAAAAAGTGTTTCATCTACCCTCACTGGAAAGTGAAAACATTCTGTTCCGTGCAGTGACTAGACCTTTGCTCATCCACGTTGAAATGCTTTGTCGTCAAATTGCATCAAAAGACGTAAACACATTGGAATCGGCGATGGAAGCAGTGGAACGCGAGGCAAACATCTATAGAGAACGATTGGAAGAAACGAAACAGAACATGGCGATTGTTTTGAAGGATCTGGACCTCAAAATAACGGATAATTCTATACAAAACAAAATGAATCGCCTGTACGACCAACTAGATTTGGTTAACTCATCAATTTACGGTACAATTGAAGCAGCTGCAAAAAGTTTTGTCACTCAACAGCGCAGCATCAGCGATGCGATACTGCAATCACGCATATCTGAAGAAAGTGAACATTTATTTGTGGTTGTATCAAACTTTATGTTGTTTTTAGAAAATGAAACAACGCTGCTTGCACAAGATCTCACTGAGCAACTGAACGATTGGTTAAATCAAACGGAAGCCATGATCGGCATGGTTATCGAGGAAGTGAAAAATGTACCCGTCAATCTAATGGAGACTCCTACCGAGCTGTTTCTACGTGGCGAAAGTTCACTGAAATGTCTAGCCGGTTTCGAGAACCACAATGCAATGCATGAAATGTGGCACGGTTTAGGTGAAATGTTTCAGTGTTTTAACATTTCTGGCGATACGGAGAGACCATTTCAAATGGCAACACATTTATTGGGCTCAGCAGCCGGTGACATCACGCAAACGCTACAAGGCATCGCCAACTGTCACAAAAGCACCTTGCATGATGATTACAATGCTGATGATTATGGCGAAATTATGAGCTGCTTAGAAACGGTAAAAACGACTGATTAGAAGGTTATATGTTGATATGATGCGTGCTTTTCTTAACGTTTCCATCAACTCTATAATCGTCAATATGTTCAAGCTTCATACATTTGAAAATATTCTCATCTTTTTCACAATTATTCATCTCTACTCTGCTATTTTAATTTACACTTGTCTGCAACCCGAAAATCGTTTACATAGATGAATACTCAAATTTTTACAGTGTCATATTTGATTCGCACGGTGCCCATCAAGATGTTCGTATTCATTAAGTTGCGCACGTTAACTAGAATGCTGCAAACTTATCGTTTCATCGCAACGCTAAAGAGAAGTACGCTAGAAAATACATAACAAATTAAGCAATTTATTCAAAAGTTTTTATTTTCCATTCGACATACCTCTACTTATGTCATTAAATCCCGGCTTTCAATATATATTTGCGGATGAGATTCAAGCTTTAATGTTATATCGAAACGAAATTTCATATCTTCCATCTTCATATCCGAACGCAGACGAAACCTTCTCAATATGCTTGATAACATCACTTTCATACTCAACATTGCATAACGTCCCCCGATACAATTTCGAGACCCGGCACTGAAAGGAATGAATGCGTGGACATGCCTTCCAACACTGCGTTCGGGAAGAAATCGATCTGGATCGAACATTTCCGCATCGGGACCCCAAACATCCTTGCGCCGGTGCATAGCAAATATACTCAACACGATCAGACTACCCTTGGGTATACGCAGATCCGCAATATCGACATCCTGCATGGTTTGCCGCGCGATGTTTGGTGCGGACGGAGCCAACCGAAGACTCTCCTTTATTACACGCTCCATATAGGTGAGCTTCTTCAGATCTTCCACCACTATATCCTGGACTGGATCAGGAAACACTTCCATTATCTCATGATACACTCGTTCTTGAATATCCGGAAACATTGCGAGGAATAGACATGTGTGCGTAACTTGCAGCGCAGTGGTGTCGTTCCCCTGTAACCAAAACGACTGATTAGAAGGTTATATGTTGATATGATGCGTGCTTTTCTTAACGTTTCCATCAACTCTATAATCGTCAATATGATCAAGCTTCATACATTTGAAAATATTCTCATCTTTTTCACAATTATTCATCTCTACTCTGCTATTTTAATTTACATTTGTCTGCAACCCGAAAATCGTTTACATAGATGATTACTCAAATTTTTACAGTGTCAATTTGTTCCCAATGTTCACAATTGTAGAATCAATATCAATACCAAATCTAACTCTTCTTACCGCTGCGATCATCGAGTAGATATTGTGTGTGATTTCTATATCACTAAACGGACTTCCATTGTGAGTTGTGGATAACAGTTGGTCAGCAAATATTTGTGGTCTCTTATAGTCGTCACATCCATCAGCAACATGCACGCTTTGCATTCGTGCTTTTATCTTCGCTATTACCTGTTTTTCGTGGAATCAAAATCATTCATGGCGTATCGTGTCGTAACATATATAAATTCACAAACTCACCGATTCGAAGAAACGATAGCATGAAGAACGACGCTCGGATTCCTCCATACAATCTTTAGTAAATCTGTACAGTAGCTCTACGTAGTGATGAATATTCAACATGCGTTTTGCTACCAGCTCAAAACACCTTCACATACCAAAACGTTACTGTTTCATTAAAAAGTAAATTAATGCATGTCACTAAGCTTACCGATCCACATTTTCTAGTAACGTATCCTTCCCAGGCATCTCCTGAATATCGCATCCTATGGTTGTTCCGCATACCATCTCCAGCGTACATTTGCTAATGAATGGGAAGATCGATACCGATTTGGGTCCATCCTGTACAGTATTCTCCATATTCTGTACCATCATCTTGGCACATTGCGCAAACACTGGGATAAAACTGTTCAGGATTCGGGTATTGAATGCCGGATTGAGAGCCTTGCGTTGTGTCTTCCAAGGATGATCTGAAAAGATCGAGCTCATTTCATGTATTTGCATATTCGATACGCATGTGCGATAGTCATTACAATGTCCAGCGAATATTCCATGCTCTAGTTTCACAAAATCGTAGAAAAACGGTTTCTCCAAGCACTCTGGATGTGATAACACTGCGTTCATAATGTCTGGATGCGACGTACACAGCTCTAACTTCGGACCTAACCATATTTTGAACCACCTATTGAACCGTTTGAAAGGTTCGATGTGAACATTGAAAATCTGTACAGAAGATTTTCCCATAAACAAATGTCCGTTTCCTATCAGTGGATAGTAAGGTTGCAGAGTCGGAAGATGTCTAGCGAAACGATTCCGCTGAATAATGTAACAATGAACCAACACAAACACAACTATCACGAGAGCCAACCAAATCCACCACATCATGCCGTTCGTTTCACTTGAGTGTTTTTCACCAACTGAAAAGAATTCAGAACTTCCAAGAGATTAAATAGTCTTCCCAGCCACAATCGCTGTGCTTCCAGGAAGAGAATGTGTGTGTCTGTAGCCATGGTCAACTAGTTTGGGGTTTATAAATTCCCCTTTCTAGAATCCGAAGGTTTTCCAAATTCCCAAGATCTGAAATATTTCAGCATATATGTAAGTATAGTTATAAGTGATTATAGCATATAAGTGATTATAGTTTGAAACGGGGATATCGGTCACCAAAATGAAAATCTTTCGTGCAAGGTATGTTTGCATTTGCATGCCGCCCGTTGAAAGTTGTTATTTTCATTAAAAGGAGTGTAACGAGCTTAGCATTACATATATAGCGCACGATTTACAACAATTTTGAGTCCGATTGAGACAAGTACCTATTGCATAAATATTGTTATTTAATATAATGAAGCGTAACATGCTTTCTTTATAATTAAATTGTTGATATTATATACTTTTCCGTATTAACTTTATTTATCTCTCATAGATAATGTTTTATGAATTATTAGGCTCAGGGTCTTGGGCTTGACGAAAAGGTTAAAAAATATGTAACCAAACGTTGTAAAAACGAAGAATTCACTACTTGAAAATGTCATGTTTCGGATTTTTTTTCCAAGACTGGGAGCAAACCTCGGACTGAATGTGAACAATGAACAGAACTAGTGAACAGAAAAACCGTATTCGATAAGGTGACGAATTACTTTATTTCAATAAGCTCTTATATACCACTTAAACCTAGCTCTAGCCCTGAATTTGGCCTAGTTCTAATTGTTGCTTCAGGGAAACTTGGAAAAATAATTCTCTTATCATCGACATATAAAATCATAGATCTCTGCTATCATAATGATAAGTTCGAGGCGGAATGTATGATTTGTTATTTAGCATTGTTTTTACCATTTGTAACGTATGCATTAAATAAAAGCGACTTTTTTCAAACGGATAGTAAAAATTAACGGCCAAAGATACTTTATCAAACCAAATTACATTTGTTTCTATATTATGTTTATTATTGTACAAAAATATGTCCACTCCGTTCCGGTCCACCTGGCGGCATTTGGCTGGGACTTTGGCCATAGGAGTCGAAAAAAAATGTTGGCATTATCTTCAGTTCCTAGGTCGCCATTTTCATCAATTCATC
>KZ070039.1:4629-21968 GCA_002091845.1 Anopheles cracens
TAAGCTGTAATTAAATCCGGATGTGTTGAGATGAAAAATCGTCTGTAAAAATGTTTACTGTGATAAAATGTGTCAAGCAATAATTAAATAATACGCTAATTTGTATGGGAAAAATACTGTACCACAGCATATACAATATTTCGTTGAAAAAACAGCTGTCTTACCATTCCTATGTGCATCGATTATGGGATTATCAATTAAGATCTTAGGGCAACATAAATCAAGCGTGTGTGTAATGCGTAATGCATACTTTTAGGCGTGATTTAGGTCAATCATCATCCTAAATGCATACAATTTGCATGGCAAACGCCTCATTTATGCTTTAGGTGGCGTCCATAAATAAGGTAACGCCAACATTGAGAGTTTCCAGTAAATTTGGTAAAATAAATATATTTGAAACGTTTTGCTGGAAGGATTTCAGCAGAAACGGAAGTTTTTATATTGAAATTGATATTCAGGAGGTGAAAAACGCCACAAAGTTTTCAGTATGAAAAGCTGAAGAAAAGATGAAAAGCCACACTTGATCAGCAGTGTTCAACCAGTAAAGTAAACTTTCTTTCTATTTTGTGCGGCAAACTTTCGGATTCGGGAGAACGACGAACGCATCGGTTAGAAAAAGTTCGATAGCATTTTTATTGTTACAGTTTCCTTACATTAGATCCTTATCATTGTGTCTGGGTTTGCTGCTGTTATGGGGGAGTTGTGTGTTTGTGTGATTGTGTGCACTACTCTCGCACAGACTTGTCTATGCCATTTAGTGCCCTTCGAGTCAGTGTCACGTGGGTGAACGTCTAATTTAATTGCGTTCCACCGGATGTGGTTTCCTGTCGGCCCGGCTTGCCGGGTTGTTTTTATATCTTTTACATTTGCGTTTCATGTGGAATGGTGTGTATTGGAAGGTGATGGTGGTTTGTTCACTACTTATTTACGCTCAAGTTGTATCTGTTTAGAATCGATCGTCGATCGGGGATGCTGTTCTCGTTCTGTTCTTCCTGTTCGATGCGCGTACAGTTCTACGGCAAGGCCGGGCGTTCACCCGGATCCGCTTCCATCATGCACGATGCATAAGATAAGGGTTTTTTTGTTCTATTTACAGTGCATCAACAGATGGATGGGGCTACAGAACCTTGCACATTACATTTAAATAGAATAACTTAACGCTTTGTTGTTCAGTGTGTTTTTTTTTCGTCGAGATTTCGTTAAATTTTCTAAAACAACTCTCTCACATGCTTGTTACGTATCTATGCTTAATTGAAATCATTTTAATATCTCTTGTTACTTAAACTTTACTTATGTAATGATACACTCCTCTTCGAAATCTATATCGCTGGAACAATCAAACGTAACCGAACTTAACCGCTAGTGCCTTTTGGGGATTTCCGCACGACGGATCGATCGCCGATCGCGATACGCGTTGAAGATTTAGGTTCATGTCTCTGCTAACAGTATTTGGTACGTTTATCTTTTTGCTGCCTGTTTTCCTTAAGCTGGTCAGAAACTGTTTTCACACTTACCGACCTTAGGACAGCGTTTACGGTTTGTAGCTCAATTTTTTGTTTAAGTTTATGTACACACTCATGAACCGAGCATTGATGTCGGCTGCATGCAAATCATCATCCTAAATGCATACAATTTGCATGGCAAACGCCTCATTTATGCTTTAGGTGGCGTCCATAAATAAGGTAACGCCAACATTGAGAGTTTCCAGTAAATTTGGTAAAATAAATATATTTGAAACGTTTTGCTGGAAGGATTTCAGCAGAAACGGAAGTTTTTATATTGAAATTGATATTCAGGAGGTGAAAAACGCCACAAAGTTTTCAGTATGAAAAGCTGAAGAAAAGATGAAAAGCCACACTTGATCAGCAGTGTTCAACCAGTAAAGTAAACTTTCTTTCTATTTTGTGCGGCAAACTTTCGGATTCGGGAGAACGACGAACGCATCGGTTAGAAAAAGTTCGATAGCATTTTTATTGTTACAGTTTCCTTACATTAGATCCTTATCATTGTGTCTGGTTTTGCTGCTGTTATGGGGGAGTTGTGTGTTTGTGTGATTGTGTGCACTACTCTCGCACAGACTTGTCTATGCCATTTAGTGCCCTTCGAGTCAGTGTCACGTGGGTGAACGTCTAATTTAATTGCGTTCCACCGGATGTGGTTTCCTGTCGGCCCGGCTTGCCGGGTTGTTTTTATATCTTTTACATTTGCGTTTCATGTGGAATGGTGTGTATTGGAAGGTGATGGTGGTTTGTTCACTACTTATTTACGCTCAAGTTGTATCTGTTTAGAATCGATCGTCGATCGGGGATGCTGTTCTCGTTCTGTTCTTCCTGTTCGATGCGCGTACAGTTCTACGGCAAGGCCGGGCGTTCACCCGGATCCGCTTCCATCATGCACGATGCATAAGATAAGGGTTTTTTTGTTCTATTTACAGTGCATCAACAGATGGATGGGGCTACAGAACCTTGCACATTACATTTAAATAGAATAACTTAACGCTTTGTTGTTCAGTGTGATGCATCAACAGATGGATGGGGCTACAGAACCTTGCACATTACATTTAAATAGAATAACTTAACGCTTTGTTGTTCAGTGTGAATTTTTTTTCGTCGAGATTTCGTTAAATTTTCTAAAACAACTCTCTCACACGCTTGTTACGTATCTATGCTTAATTGAAATCATTTTAATATCTCTTGTTACTTAAACTTTACTTATGTAGTGATACACTCCTCTTCGAAATCTATATCGCTGGAACAATCAAACGTAACCGAACTTAACCGCTAGTGCCTTTTGGGGATTTCCGCACGACGGATCGATCGCCGATCGCGATACGCGTTGAAGATTTAGGTTCATGTCTCTGCTAACAGTATTTGGTACGTTTATCTTTTTGCTGCCTGTTTTCCTTAAGCTGGTCAGAAACTGTTTTCACACTTACCGACCTTAGGACAGCGTTTACGGTTTGTAGCTCAATTTCTTGTTTAAGTTTATGTACACACTCATGAACCGAGCATTGATGTCGGCTGCATGCATATTACGTTTCGTTTGTGCTGGCTGCATGGGTTTTGCCTTCGATACACTTACACACTACCAATGGGAGTTGGGAAAGGGGATCGGTGTTTCTTGAATGCGGAGCAAAATTAAAGCACACACATGTAAAATGAAGACTGCCAAGTAATTTGATTCGTTTGCTCGTTTTGAGAAATGGAGTCGGCTCGTGAGCGACTTTTGCCGGACATAAAAGCGATGCTTTGTTTTTGTTTGTTTGTTTAATTTTGAAGTGCATAAACGTTTATCGGCGAAACGTTTATTTGCGAAACTTCCGCAATGAAGCGTTACCGTTAGTCAGCTAGAGGGTATTTTTTGTCATAAAATCTTTGGTATTTCGTTTTGTTTGAGTTTCTCGAAGAGCTGAGGTTCGTGTGCTCCATAATTTGTGCCACGGTTTCATTTCCCAGCAAGCAATAAAACGAATCGGTACGAAATGATCATCGTCTCCGCGAAGAAGCGAGATAACTAACGCCTAAATGTATACTATCCGATGTCCTAGTTCCGAGGCAACGTCACGGACGAAGCGGTTTCACCGTGATAAACGTAAATCAAGCATACGAACTCAAATTACATTTCAAAACGTAACCGGATAGACATTCTTCCCGTTTTGTTTGACGTCGTTCCATGCCCGGAAGAGAAAGATAAACGAGACGAAGTGGCGCTATAATTTATCGCACAAACGAACCCCGCTGCCCGGTGACAGTTACGGCCGAAAACGAATGGGACCAGCTGGTGGGACGTTAAAAATCGGTTTGCAGCTCGAGCAAGTCTGGCTGTGTAATTTTTCAGCCATTACTGCCCTACAACTGCACATGCACATGGTCGGCCGAATTTCGACCGAAAGCCCGTGGTGAAAGCTAGATCGTAGCCCGAAGGAGAAGGGAAAAGGATCCCATCCATCGAAGGATACGGTTAGCCCTGTTTCCAGATGGTTGGTAAAAGCGGGCAAAAAAATACAGAAAAATCTAGCTCGAGGCGAGGTGCGAAAAATTGGAAAAAGTAATAAATGAGCCCTGCCCAGCCCGGTGCTGATACTGACAGGAAACTTTTAATGCATTCTGCTAGAAGGCTTTCGCCATTTCCTTCCGGTTTTTTTTTATATCCCCTCCACTAAATCTTCCTCGGCCATAGACACCAGCACTGGAGTATGGATTCGCGTGCGTGCCCCATTTCACTTTCGTTCTTACGAGCCTGTACTGTACGAGGATCGCCCTTTTGGCCATCATTTCGCTGATGTTCGGTAATTTGAAGTTCGCTTTGCCGGGCGGCCTATCAAATCGATGTTGCTTCATGTTCACCACCCGGCTTGCTCTTGATAACGGTGGAGGCGCTAAATCATCGCCGTGTACCCTCTAAAGGGACCTTGAAATCGTTCGCACGCACCCGACAGAAGCCCGTGGGATGGAAAGTTTGTGCGAAACAACACAACGAACAAGTGATAGTGAAACCATTTCACCAATTTTCCCACCAACATTGACGTTGATGAATGCCGCGTTGAATACGGTGCACATCGCCGGAGGAACCGAACGGTCACAGGGAGTGGTTAGAGCAGGGAAAGGAGCACATAAAAACGCCTTACGCCTAAACGTTACGTGTTACGCGCCCTCGATCCGATCGATTTAGTAATCTCACTTTTCAATCACGCAACAACGCCTGTGCGCCTTGATGCTTAGGGAGAACGCCTGTGGAGCCTGTAATTTTGTTTTGTGGCACTTAATGTAACACAAACACACGTACTCATTCGTTTCCATACAAGAAGTATGGTTTACCGATCTTTTCAAATTACATCCGCCTACTATCTGCGAGCTGTCAAAATAAGGTGTCTGTGTTTGACGTTTGTCCTTCAGCAACGTAAACAATCTGTGGTGGAGTAAGTAAAGCGTTAAGTGAATGAGTGTGATAAAACGAATTAGTTTTGTTCATATTTATAGCACTTCGACTGCTAAATTCGGTGCCAAACTGTCTCGATGGACGTACTGCAACCTTACTGCCAGGAAGGCCCGCTGTGGAGAGAAACTGCTGTGACGTACCGGTGATGAGTGTGATGGGTGAAGATGACGGTGATGCTACTTTCGGGAAGGGCAAGATTACCAGTGCTCCAGAACTTAAGAGAACGTCGGCGGTGTCGTCGTACCGTGCTGACTCCTCGTCGTATCGGCGCCAGGCGTTGAAGGCCCCACGGCGGCCTCAAGCCCGCTCGTGACCTGCGTCTGCTGCTCCACCGGGGGCTGCTGCTCCGTGACGCGCGCGTCACACTCCGGCCGGCGGGCAATCATCATGTGGCTCGACTTGACCGCGATCCACTCGTTGCGGGACGCATCGAACCAGGTCAGCCCGAGGTTGTAGCGGCCGTTCAGGTTTGCATGCTGACAGTGCGAGAACCACCACCCACCCTCGTAGTTGCCCGCGCAGTGCGTGTTCGAGATGTCCCGGTCGACGTCGATCGCCGAGAACTGCATGTGGTTCTGGATTAAAACGCGTACGCGGGGAAGAGAAAGTTTGCCAAACAGATTGAATTGGATTTGCACAAGTCGATGGCGGTGCGGAGCGAGTTTTTGCCGCCCGGAAATGTTGGTGTGTTGTATGAGTTTGAATATGCCGTTGTTAGTACGCTGCAGTGAGATGTTGACTGTAAAATTGGGTGTTTTCAAGGTATTTTGAGAGATTGTTCAGATGAATCATTGTGAACTAACTGTTTGTTAGAACTTTGTACGAATGATATTTACCATGAAATTAGCAGCAAAATCAGCTAAATTGATGAATAAAAATAATCTGCCTGCAACAAGTACACTCCTAGGCATGTTCGTAACAATATTCTGACTCAGTAACATGTGACTCATTTAAAGAATGGTGCGATTAAGTAGTATAATTTTTGGTTATATTCTAAATAACCTAATTTTATTCGGTTATTTGGTTGTTTGTTTTTTTTTTTAAATAATCTATGTTTATCTATTTATTCACCTAATTTGGTAATTTTCGTTTTATTAGATTTTATGTTTTATTTTTAATTTAAAATCAATCTAACAAATATTGTGTTTTATTGATTTAGTAAACTTATTTTATATTTATTACCTATGAACGAAAAGAAGCGTGAATTGCAATGACAAAATACACATTATCGAAAACATCAAATATCGAAAACAAAAACAAAAAGCTAATGAGCGATAAATATCACATACGTCTTGAGCTGCCGTATTCTGATATTTAAGTAAATTCTAAGGAAACTTCATAATCTCACTGCTTTTATTTAAAGCTTCTATTTCTATTTTGGTCAAACTACAAAAAAAAAATAATTCAGAACAACCGAACACACAATAACAAACATAAAAATCAAGAGATAATAAACCATAGCAATTAGATTGGAATGATAATGCATTGGGTATGATTATGCGTAAAAAAAATCTTTGCTTCCAGCAAAATTAATTATTATCATTTTAAGGAGAGTTTTTCTAAAAATAAATTCAATAATTTACAAACAAGTGAATCAAGCAAAAAAGAACGAAATCGTGAAGAAATTCATTCAATCAAACATAAATAAAAAACCCTCCTCAAACGGTTCGACTTCGGGCCGCTCGCGAAGTTTTAATCACGTCACAAGTTTTAATTAACCGTACGAACCAGAAGCAAGCTCCTGCACTCGATGATCCACTTTATTTCCGCTCTAAGTGTTGCGAGCTTTGCCAAAACAAGCGAAGCAGAGCTGATAGCTTATCAAAGCCAGCAGACGGATATTTCTCGCCCGGAAAAAGAAAATCTACAACTGAAGAACGTTGTGCAACGTAATAATATGATTTTCCTCGGTCTACATGACGAGATCGATGCAAACATTCGCCGTTACCGTGTGTCCAAGGAAGGACTCGTAGCACCAAGCGTAAATTTGAGGAAAGTGTTCAAACACCTCGCCGTTCGTCATGAGTTTAAGCAAAAGGAATCGAAGGATCGGTTGTTGGAGGCAAATGGCAAGCTAAATTCGACAGTGGGATTGGAGAAGTCTCTCACTACACTACAGCGAGAGGTAAATCGTTTGAGAGTTCATGTGACAGAAGTGAAACTGAAGCAGGCGGAAATACGGTTCAAAATTACCAAGATCGCGAATACACGCTTCCGGAACGCATAGGATGATCAACATTGAGCTATACGGAAGAAGATGTTGTTATAATAAACATTGATACGTTCATTTCCTAAAAACTTAGTGAAACCTTATCAGCAGTCAGTGAAACCTTATCAGCAAGAAGAAACAGAACTTCTTACTTGGGTAGTTGGCTCGTATTTTCGGAAATATGAAATTTCGCTCTATCATTTGCGAGCATCCACGCTTATCAAGAGATGGGAATACCCAAACAAACTCGTGTTTCGAAGAGAGAATGGTACTGGGATTTGTGATGAGTTTCTTAATACGTAGCTTGATCAGTGACATCAGCTAACGAGCGTTTGCTTTGTTCACCTACAAAACAAAGAGGTATTCTGTCACCTGCTTTCTCGGTCGGTGGGCATCCGCCTCATAGAAGAGCCGATGACCCGATGCAAAGCTTAACATAAAGCCGACGAGAATAAACCCTTGTAAGCTTACGATACTGGCACGTGTCATTGGTCTTGATCATTCGCCTCATCACTTTGATCACACCGACGAGAATAAACCCTTGTAAGCTTACGATACTGGCACGTGTCATTGGTCTTGATCATTCGCCTCATCACTTTGATCACGCCTGGTCGCTTCATCAACATGGCCATGACGCGACCCGCCAATCGGGGCGTGAATGCGAATAGTGCGTTATCATTGTTGACTTGAACAATAAAAAGTAAAATAAATTCAAACAATACACCAGTTCGTTGGAAAATAGAACTAGTACTGTTTACTATAAAGCAATCTTGAATGAAGGATAATTCGTCATATAATCTGATTTTTCACGGTTAAACGAGTAAGCCGCTTCAAGCAACTTGTAGTTCCAGTCTACAGCTTCGACAAGACGGTTTGACGAATTCGCTAGCCATTATGGCCAGACTACAAACCGTATCGTTGTTAGGGTAAGATCCTTAGTGTCCAGTAAACGTGGATGTGAAATGTAGTGACCGTGTTCGTTATGATTTTTTCTTGGGTATTTTATTTTTTCTGTGTAGTTTGCTCCTTGCCTACAGTGTGGCACAGGGGCAGGAGGCGAAAAGTTTGGAGAGAGAATCGTTGATATCCAGTAATGAACATCCTGGGAGTGGTCTTATGTGTCGGCATGACGATATTGATTGCTTCCACAATATGATGGTTATCACGCGTGAAACACACCCCGAGTACTTTCATTACCCAGTACTAGAAACGGCGATCGTAAACTCGCTCCATGAAGGTGAGCAGTTGGATTTAAACGATCTAAAGATTAAGACAATAAAACCAAATGCTTTTCAACAAGGAGCAAGGATCAAGGAGCTGGATCTCTCCTTCAACTACATCCAGTCTTTACCACCAGACGTTTTCAAGCATCTCAAATCACTTGAAAGTTTAAAAATGGACAGGAACAATCTATCCAGCTTATCATATACCACGTTCGCTGCAACTCCTAATCTCAAAGTGCTATCGATGTCGAACAACAACCTGGAACGTATTGAGGATGGTACCTTCAACAGGACTACATCGTTGGGTTATCTAAACCTCACCAGCAACAAGCTCACCCATATTGATCTTTCCCGCATTTTGAACCTCTCTGAAGCCAACGTAAGTTTCAACCAACTGACGGTTCTAACGGTGCCTGGTGCCGTTGAGAAACTTGACGCCTCGCACAATCACATCCGCACAGTGTTGGGACAGAACAACAAGAAATTGACCAGGCTGAACTTGAGTCATAATAACCTTATCTACACTCACTGGCTGGTCAACTTTCCCGATTTGAAGGAACTGGATCTTTCGTACAACGAGCTGGAAAGAATTCCCAGTGAGTACTTGTATAATGTGTACCATCTGGAAAAATTGCTACTGCAGCATAATCGACTAATGCAACTCGGTATACCAAGAATGTTAATGAGTCTCCGAGTACTTGATGTGTCACACAATTCACTAAAGTACATGGAAAACAACCAGCAGCAGTTAGGATCACTGGAGCAATTATATCTCGACCACAACTCGTTCGTGATGATAAGGACTGTTTCGAGTAAAAACCTGCAGAATCTTACCATGTCGAATAACAATTGGTACTGCAAAAACTTACGCAATAACATCTACCTATTGGAGAAGATAAGTGACGCTGACCATTGTTGCAAGGAGGGTTATACACTATTTGGTAGCATATGCTGCAAAGAAACCGAGAAACCGTATCTCGATCGACTGAACGAGCAGATTAAGGTAACGACTAACGAGGAGAAGTTGTGTCGTGCCGAAGGTCTTCACAGTGTTGCTAATGCAATCGAAACCATTCAAACCTCCATGAGCTCTACAGAACAAATCGGGCAGCAGCTATCGAATCAAGATGATCAAACGGAAATGTCCCAGCTGGAGAGCGAAAATCATAATCTAAATAGCACAGTGCAACAAATGAATCAGCTCTTCCTCGGTCTGCATAACGAGATTGATGCAAACATTCGCCGTTACAGTGTGCCCAAAGACGGGCTCGTAGCACCAAGCGTAAATTTGAGAAAAGTGTTCAAATACCTCTCCGCTCGACATGAGTTCAAGCAGAAGGAATCGAAAGAGCGGCGATTGGAGGCTATTGGCAAGAAAAAAGCGACGGTAGCACTGGAGAAGCTTCTCACTACACTACAGCGAGAGGTAGATGGTTTAAGAGTTCAGTTGAAAGGAGTGAAACTGCAACAGGCGGAAATACGTTCCAGAATTACGCAGGTAGCGAGAAATCGCCTCCGAAAGACCCGGGATGACTAAAGCGTGAAATGCGAAAAAGAACGTCATTGAATTAAATGTTGGTGTTTATATTTATAGAACATGAAAGAAGATTATTATTCATCCTGAACATTGTGTTGAACATGACCCGGTGAGGTTATATTCGACCGAGGTCTATCATCGGAAATTAGCAGAGCTTCTTATCTCGGTAGTGGTTTCGTATTCACAGTAGTCTAATGTGTTGCTCTATCATCCATTCCGCTTATCAATTGGTGGGTTGCTGTGGGTTTTCGAGCTGAACTGTAATCGAGCCGTATGTATAGCAAACAGAAAGAGAGACTGAGCGCTTCTAAGAGGCATCGGTACAATCATCACGTGTAGGATGTACTGGTAAGCGCAGTCGCTTCAAAGCCGCCAACCGGAGGTTGATTGTTCGAGGTTTAAACATCGATGGTTGCCTGTCGTTGTGCATAAGTTGATGTTTTAGAAAGAGTACGGAAAACAATAAAAAGCTGAAATTAGAGAATGCTGACCTCCAGAAAAACCTTAAAAAATTTGGCCGGAATGTGTGTGTTTTTGTTTCGATTTGAGTGAATTGTTAATACTTTTAGTGTTTTACCTCAATCTTCAGCAATGTGAGGTCTTTAGGTTTCATGCTCGATATAATGAGCATCGGTTTTGGCTATGAATGATTTGGTTTGCTGTTATAATAAGGTGTAAAGTTTTGGCTAGGAAGAGAACTTAACTTTAGTGTTTAGGATACTGCAAGTAAACCCATTTTGCTGCTCCTATATTTTCCCTTGGGTCGTTTGCCGTATTGAATACGAATGCTTTAAGTCGAATGAAGTGTTTTCATCGTACTAATGTTTGCATCCGACGATGTAGTCCTGTTGAAGGTACCATCCTCAATACGTTCCAGGTTGTTGTTCGACATCGATAGCACTTTGAGATTAGGAGTTCCAGCGAACGTGGTATATGATAAGCTGGATAGATTGTTCCTGTCCATTATTAAACGTTCGAGTGATTTGAGGTGATTAAAAACGTCTGGTGGTAAAGACTGAATGTAGTTGAAGGAGAGATTCAGCTCCTTGATCGCACCACCGTGTTGAAAAGCAGTTGGCTCTATTGTCTCAATCTTTAGATCGTTTAAACTCAACTGCTCACCTTTATGGAACCTTAGAAGCTCCGCTCGTAGTACTCGCATGTGGGAATTTTGAAATACTATATTCGCCTGGCTATTTCTTGGCACATCTACAAAATTATAGTACACGGGAAGATTTTCCCGCGTATAAGCCGCATTGTGGAATCTACAAGCATCACCATTTTGCCGACACATAAAAGGATGGTGGCTAGGATGATGAATATCGAATCTCAACCAATCTCTATCCGGACGTTCCCATTCCTGACCCTGAGTCACACTGTAGGCAAGGAGCAAACTACACAGAAAAATAAATAGCCAAGAAATAACGATCACGGTCACTACATTTCACATCCACGTTTACTGGACACTAAGGATCTTACCTTAACAACGATACGATGTGTAGTCTGGCCATAATGGCTAGCGAATTCGTCAAACCGTCTTGTCGAAGCTGTAGGCTGGAACTACAAGCTGCTTGAAGCGGCTTACTCGTTTAATCGTGAAAAATCAGATTATATGACGAATTATCCTTCGTTCAAGATTGTTTTATAGTAAACAGTACTAGTTCTATTTTTCAACAAACTGGTGTATTGTTTGAATTTATTTTACTTTTTATTGTTCAAGTCAACACTGATAACGCACTACTCGCATTCACGCCCCGATTGGCGGGTCGCGTCATGGCCATGTTGATGAAGCGACCAGGAGTGATCAAAGTGATGAGGCGAATGATCAAGACCAATGACACGTGCCAGTATCGTAAGCTTACAAGGGTTTATTCTCGTCGGACTAGGGTTTCTATCTCAGCTGGCACCGAAAGCACCGTCAGTTGGTTGTAACTTACGTTGGCTGTATTAAGGCTCGGAATGAGAGAAAGATCAATGTGGGTGAGCTTGTTACTGGCTAGGTTTAGATACTCCAACGAAGTAGTCCTGTTGAAGGTACCTTCCTCAATGCGTTCTAGGTTGTTGTTCGACAACGATAGTACCTTCAGCTTAGGTGTTCCGGCGAATACTCCGATTACTAATCTCGAAAGGTTGTTTCTGTCTATAGTTAAATATTCGAGTGATTTGAGGTGATAAAAAGTGTTTGGCGTTAAGGACTGAATATTATTGAAGGAAAGATATAGCTCCTTGATCGAACCACCGTGTTGGAAGGCTGACGGTAATATTTCTTCCATTTGCAGCCCGGTTCCATCGAACAGTTCAACCTGCCGAAACGAGTTTAGGAGCTCCGTTCGTAGTTCTCGCATGTGGGAATTTTTGAATCCTAGTTTTGACTGGTTATTCATCGTCACATCTGCGAAACCAAAGTACACTTTTGGTGTTTCATGCGTGATAGCCACATCATGGAATATACAATCATAGTTCTGGTTGCTCTCCCGGCACGTATAACTGCGGCCAGGATGCCGCTTAGTAGACTTTGAACCTTCCTCCGGTTGCGTCGTTTCTGCACCATTACTCGCTGAATCTTCCGTTCTCTGACCGTGGGTCGCACTGAAGGCAAGAAGCAAACTACAAAGCGAATACAAAAAAAAAACGAGAAATATCCGTCTGCTGGCTTTGATAAGCTATCAGCTCTGCTTCGCTTGTTTTGGCAAAGCTCGCAACACTTAGAGCGTCTGAAAGTGCACTAGAGGCGGTACAGCGACCTTCGGCTCGTTGAATCATCTCCGCGTAGCTCGTAGCCCTAATCTTCTCGTTCAGTCGATCGAGGTACGGATTGTCGGTCTCCTTGCAACATAAACTATTCCACTGCATAACCGCGTTACAGTTGAGGTCAACATCATTCACTTTACTCATTAGGTAGCTGTACTCGCGTAAGTTTTTGCAGTCCCAATCGTTGTGCGACATAGTAAGAGATTGGAGAGTGTTATTCGAAAACAACTTTATCGACACGATCGAGTTGTGGTCTAGATAGAGTTCCTCCAGTGTCCCAAACTGCTGCTGATTGTTTTCCACGTACACCAGTGAATTGTATCACACATCAAGCACTCGGAGTTTTGTTAATGTTCTTGGTAGACTAAGGCGCATTAGTCGATTATGCTGCAGTCGCAATATGGTCAGATTGCGGACATTGATCAAGTGCTTAGACAAAATTTCTTCCAGCTCGTTGTACGAAAGATCCAGTTCCTGCATGCTGGGGAAGTTTACCAGCCAAGCTATGCCGGTTAGGTTATTATGACCCAAGTTCAACCTGACCAACTCGTTGTTCTGACCCGACACGCTGCTGATCTGATTATGCGAGGCGTCTAGGGTTTCTATCTCAGCTGGCACCGAAAGCACCGTCAGTTGGTTGTAACTTACGTTGGCTGTATTAAGGCTCGGAATGATGGCAAGGTCAACGTGGATGAGTTTGTTGCTATCTAGGTTTAGATAACCCAACGAAGTAGTCCTGTTGAAGGTACCATCCTCAATGCGTTCTAGGTTGTTGTTCGACATCGATAGCACTTTCAGGCTAGGCCTTCGGGCGAATATTCCGATTACTAAGTTCGAAAGCTTGTTTCTATCCATTATTAAAATTTCGAGTGATTTGAGGTGATAAAAAGCGTTTACTGGCAAGGACTGAAGATTGTTGAAGGAGAGGTATAGCTCCTTGATCGAAGCACCGTGGTGGAAGGCTGACGGTAATATTTCTTCCATTTGCAGCCCGGTTCCATCCAACAGTTCAACCTGCCGAAACGAGTTTAGGAGCTCCGCTCGTAGTACTCGAATGTGGGAATTTTTGAATGCTATTTTCGTCTGGTTATTCATGGTCTCATCTGCGTAACCAAAGTACACGGTTGGTGTGTCACGCGTGATATGCACATCATGGAATATACAATCATAGTTCTGGTTGCTCTCACGGCACGTATAACTAGGGTAAAGATGCCACTTATTAGGATGTCTCCAACCTTCCACCGTTTCTGCACCATTACTCGCTGAAGCTTCCGTTTCTTGACTGTGGGTCAAACTGCAGACAAGGACCAAACTACACAGCGAATACAAAAAAGTCACGTAAGCAACGATCATAACGAATACGGTCACTACATTTCACATCCACGTTCACTGGACACTGCAGCATCTTACCTTATCAACGTTACGATCCGTAGCCCGGCCATCATGGCTCGCGAATTCGGCAAACCGTTTTGTCGAAGCTGTACATTAACACTAAATCTGCTTGCAGAG
This sequence comes from Anopheles cracens, assembly GCA_002091845.1. Classification (NCBI taxonomy): domain Eukaryota; kingdom Metazoa; phylum Arthropoda; class Insecta; order Diptera; family Culicidae; genus Anopheles; species Anopheles cracens. The sequence continues at coordinate 18,797 of KZ070039.1, forward strand.
GCACATTCGTTTAACCGTCAAAACGATGATTATTTGGACATTCCCGCTTCATGTAGAGATGATTTGGAGCATTCGGTGCTGGGTCTACTTTTAAGAGAACTGTTTTGTTTGTTTGTTTTTTTTTATTCTATTTTTTCCAGCTGGCCGAAAGCAAGCCTTGATTTTTGAGTCGCGTCTTTACTATGCTGATAAAGCGACGTGATGGGAAACACACGTTATCTGTTAGTGACTACGTTTGAGAATTCGTGAGGTTGACTCAGTCAGATTTTGTTCCTGTAATAACATGTAATTCCATTATAAAAAAGAATATTTCAACAGCTTTTACGAACTGAACATTTTAACATTTGTTATAATAACGTCTTCTACCGCATTGCTTAGCTTTGAGCATTTAGTGTGTTCCGGCGGTGTTTGTTCGCTACCGACGTAAGTCTGGTCTGTTTCAGTTTTACTTCACTTATCTGAGATCTCAAACTATTTACCTCTTGCTGTATTGTATTAAGAGAGTTCCTCAATGCCACCGTCTCATTTTTCTTGCCATTTGCCTCCAACAACCGATCCTTCGATTTCTTCTGCTTAAATTCATGACGAACGGCGAGGTGTTTGAACACTTTCCTCAAATTTACGCTTGGTGCTACGAGTCCTTCTTTCGACACACGGTATCGGCGAATGTTTGCATCGATCTCGTCATGTAGACTGAGGAAAATCATATTATTACGTTGCACAGTGTTGTTCAGTTTTCGACTTTCGTTTTCCAGCTGGGGAATTATCCTTCATTCAAGATTGTCTGCTGGCTTCGATAAGCTTCGCCTTTTCTGGCAACGTTCGCAAGGCTTAGGGCGTTTGCAAGAGAACTAGCGACGCTGCAGCGACCTTCGGCACGTTGCATTTTCTCCAACAAAATCGTCTTCTTAATCTGTTTGTTCAGTCGATCGAGGTACGGGTTTTCGGTCTCCTTGCAACATATGCCATTCAACAGTATAAAGCCGTCCTTGCAGTTGCCAGCAGCATCATTTGAATTCCACATTAGGTAGCTGTGCTCGCGTAAGTTTCTGCAGTCCCAATCGTTACGCGACATAGTAAGAGTTTGGAGAGTATTTTCCGGAAGTATCTTTATCGTCACGATCGAGTTGTGGTCGAGGTAAAGTTCCTTCAGTGTACCAAACTGCAGCTGATTGTTTTCCACGTACACCAGTGAATTGTATGACACATCAAGCACTCGAAGTTTTGTAAGTTTTATTGGTAGATTAAGAAGCATTATTCGATTATGCTGCAGTCGTAGTATGGTCAGATTGTGCGCATTAATCATGTACTTAGCTGAAATTTCCACAGCTGCAGCTCGTTGTGTGAAAGATCTAAAATTCTTAAGGCAGAGAAGTATAGAAGCCAAGCTATGCCGGTTAGGTTATTATGACCCAAGTTCAGCCTGGTCAATTGCTTGTTGTTCTGTCCCGACACGCTGTGGATGTGATTGTGCGAGGCGTCTAGGGTTTCTATCTCAGCTGGCACCGAAAGAACCGTCAGTTGGTTGTTATTTACGTTGGCTGTATTAAGGCTCGGAATGAGAGAAAGATCAATGTGGGTGAGCTTGTTACTGGCTAGGTTTAGATACTCTAACGATGAAGTCCAGTTGAAGGTACCATCCTCAATACGATCTAGGTTGTTGTTCGACATTGATAGCACTTTGAGATTAAGAGTATTGGCGAATGTGCTGTTTAGCAAGCTTGAAATGTTGTTTCTGTCCATTATGAAACGTTCGAGTGAGTTGAGCTGATTAAAAACGCTTAGCGACAAGGACTGAATATTGTTCGTGGAGAGATCCAGTTCCTTGATCGAACCACCGTGTTGGAAAGCTGACGGTAAAATTTCTTCAATCTGCAGATAGGATAGATCCAACCGCTCAACATGGCGAAACGAGTTTAGGAGCTCCGCTCCTAGTACTGGCATATGGGAATTTTTGAATGTAATTTTCTTCTGGTTATTCATCATCAAATCTGCGTATCCAAAGTACACGTTTGTTTTTTCACGCGTGATAGCCACATCATGGAATATACAAATATGGTTTTAATTGTTCGCTCGACACATAACACTAGGGCCAGGATGTCGCTTAGAAGACTTCTCTGAACCATCCTTCGTTTCTGTACCATTACTCGCTGAAGCTTCCGATTCCTGACCGTGGGTCAAACTGCAGACAAGGATCAAACTACACAGCGAATACAAAAAAGTAACGTAAGCAACGATCATAACGAACACGGTCACTACATTTCACATCCACGTTCACTGGACACTGAACATCTTACCTTATCAACGTTACGGTCCTAAGCCAGACCATCGTGGCTCGCGAATTCGGCAAACCGTCCTGTCGAAGCTGTAGATTGAAACTAAAAGCTGCTTAAAGAGGCACAGAGGTCCGTCAAAAAGATGATTAATTGGACATTACTGCTTCTTGTAGGGATGCTTTGGAGCAACCGGTGCTGGGTCTACAATTGAGAAGGAGGCTGAAAATGATTTATAGCGCTGTTCTGTTTTGCATTTTCAATGCGTCCGCTTTTTTGCCATTCAATATTATGTTTCACCTCAACGTAGAGAATACAAACAAGCCATACACACACACACACGCGAATTTAAAATGCGTGATTTTAATGTGAAAATAAAAATATTCAACAGATATAAAATGCATTTTTTCAACGCATTCGAAAAAAAAACATCGCACGAACGCACAATGGAAGACGACGTAAAGAAAATGGACAACACGGCGCTTAAACCGGTCGCTGCAAGTGCAGTCATTAATGCAGCCCTCACGCTCCCACCACGGAGCCCCCCCCCCCCCCCCCCCCCCGCATAACAAAAGCAAATTCAATTCCACCCAGCCAGGTGCGAATGAGAAAGTCGTCGGAACCCCGACCCCGAACTGATTCCATTTCATCGACAGCGTTTTCGTGGCCCACCGTTCCCAACTCCACCGACCAAACGATCGATTTATCATTTCTGCATGTTTATATTCTCTCCCCTCCGCGGAATCGTCCTATCTGGAAGCCGGCCTGAGCAGGAGACCACGTCGCCAATACCAACGGTGTGCTGAGGAAGGACAGGTGAAACCGATCGTGAGGGAGCACACCGTCCCCGTGGGTCCTATCTCCGTGGCCCTTCACGGTGACACTTGACACCAGCTTTC
>KZ070050.1:17142-34176 GCA_002091845.1 Anopheles cracens
TCCACCTCGTGCACGGACCTCGGGATGGCGACGCCGGCAGTGCCACTGGCAATCAAACCTCCCTCCGGAGCTTCCTCCCAGGCGACGGCATCGTCCACCATCGGTGCCGTGGACAGTGTGACGTCCAACGGCGGTGGTACCACGCTGCCGGCACGGTTCCACAAGCCCAGGCTGAGCCTGAGCAACAGCTGCGGTGGCGGTAGCAGCAGTCTCGCCACCAGCAGCATGCCCTCGGTCCACGGACGAACGGGCGCCAATGGCAGCAATGGGACGTCCGGAATGCCACCGCCAAAGACGAGACTTTCAACGCACCAAAGGAATCTTAGCTTAGACTTTAGGTAGGTACAGTGCATTCGGTAGTTTTATTTTCTATGCGAGTAGCCCCCTCATAATTGAGCATAAATGTGTCACAAAAGAGCCCGCAGTAGTCTACGCGATACGGACAGATTCGGGTGCGGGATTCCGAACACCTGTTACGGCCAGTCGATGTCACAGGAGATACGATGGCTAGTCAGAGTATAATTCTCAAAAAGGTTCTGAGCACACATCCCTTTGTTTTGCGTCGTGTTATAACCCTAACAATAAACACTGAGGTAATTGGGAACAAATTAGGGATGGGGTAATCAATTAGCCATTAATTCTCCCTAGTTTTGGGACGGTTTTTGAGGCACGTACACAGGAATACGGACTACGCCTTCCACGGGGAGGGAAATGTGAAATGTTTTACCCATTTACCTAGCATTGAACCGTTCCAGGCATTCGGTGGAACTAAGCCGACAATATTTGGATGACCTTTTGGTTGTGTGGTGGTACAAATCGTACGACAAAATAGGCATCTGGCGCCCGTGGCAGATCAGGTCACCAGGTTTTACAGTGACCACCCACGGTCCACCAACCGGTAAATATAGGACAGTCGGATTAAGAGTTGCACGACGCGCCTGGTGGGAGCTCTCCAGCACACATTTTGCGCATTATTAGCACGATTCGATTTACGCAAATTTATTGCCCTTCTATAGAGCCGAGCCGACAGGCACGTTTACGGCTATAAGCGCGATGACATGCTGGTCTCTCCCTCACTCCTGCCCCTCCCGGGACTCAGGGCTCGTGGGCCGTTGTTTCGAAAGTTGTTTCAAAATGGAGGGAGCGTTTTTGTTCGAATCTCGAAATTTTGCAGCTTTGTGCAGCGACGTGTTTTTGCCGCGAGCGCAGTTTATTGCAAAAATCGCAGACAACACAGCATTTGCCTGTGTTGCAGTTTGGCTAAAAGCGCGTTTTGTTGCCGTTTTGTGCACAATTCTGAATGTTGCCATTTTGCGATACAATGTAAAAAAAAGGATTGCCGTAGTGGTGGAGGTGAATGAAGTCGCATTTTAATTTCTCCCATTTCGTACACGGACCTCGCCCGTGGCGTTGCCAAGTGAGTGACTCCACAAAGGGCACACCCTCGAGCGCAGTTTATTGCAAAAATCGCAGACAACACAGCATTTGTCTGTGTTGCAGTTTGGCTAAAAGCGCGTTTTGTTGCCGTTTTGTGCACAATTCTGAATGTTGCCATTTTGCGATACAATGTTTGTGTTCGCAGAGGTAAGCAATCAACATTAGGGCAAATAAATTAGATAAACTGACGTGTTCTACAATGGGTGTTATTAAAACCCAACTAATTACCGGTATATTGTAGCGGAGACATCACAGCGAGAATGCGCGACCCGCCTGCAATCCTAGGCACGTGCTAGGCGCAGAGTGATGTCACACTTCATCTGCCTTCCGGTTGGTGTGTTAGGAAGATGTTTCCACCTCTGTAATAACCGACATGCGTGCGTGATGCGGAAGTACTGCGCGTCTACGTGTGCTCCCTGCGACAATCAGGAAGTTTGGGGAGGCGCTTTACTTCCGATCCAAAGTCTATTATTTTGCGCTACGCTACTCCCAGAGGAGACAGCCACGAATGGCAAATTACGTTGCTGGCACCAGTATCTAATGTTGTCACCACCATTACAGAGGTGAGACGTGTGCGTGGAGGAGATAGGTGATACGTGGTACGTGAGTGGAATGCTTAAATAGTTGGAATTTTATCAGAACAAACGCGCCAGCAGACCAATGACCCCAGCCGCTGGTAAGCTTTGAGCAATCCCCGGAAATGGATTGTGACCGTGGTCCGGCAGCGAATGAACAATGGCGTATTTCTTGCCGTGCGTGAAAAAAAAGGATTGCCGTAGTGGTGGAGGTGAATGAAGTCGCATTTTAATTTCTCCCATTTCGTACACGGACCTCGCCCGTGGCGTTGCCAAGTGAGTGACTCCACAAAGGGCACACCCTTTAATGCCCTAACTTACGGGATCTGACGGGGCCCGTAAGTCACCACACCTCTCTCGCTCGAACTCCGGGGAGCCAGTCCTTCGCTATCACTATCATCCAAACTGCACCGATAAAGGTCACGATAGGGTCGTAAAGTAGAGACACGAGCTGCCGTGCCTTGCCGCCACGCCATGACATCGGACGTCATGGGCACGAGTTAATTAAATTAAAACCGATCGATAATAAATCCGGCGAAGGCAGAACGTGAAATCACAGAAGCGCGCGTACAGACATAGCGGAGGCGCGCGCGTGCTGCACGCGCTTTTACCACGCGCGAAGTTATTTCGGTGTCGCATGTGTCCAGAGTGTCCGAATTTCGCTGTGTTCACTGTAGCTCTAGTCTGCTAATGGCTCCAACGACCACAACGTATGCCTGCTCTAGGGTGCTAATTGATTGCTCGAGCACGTTTCCAAAGCTGGCCGTGGTGGGTTGGTTTTTAAAAATTGCCAAACGGAGCAACTACGACAGCTACTGCTCTAGTCCCAATGCCCGCCGGGGTGTAGTTCTTTACATCCGCAGGTGCTGTGGCAATGCGCAGCCGTCGGTTACCACGTCGAACGGCACGGCGTTGACCAATAGGTGCTATTAAAGTGCACCGCTTCGGGTTGTGTACGGTTCAGCTGTACCAACCACCGGAGAGCAGTACCGACAACAACTTCCAGCAGAGATCTAACTAGGGCACAACGCGTTGCAGCAACGCGTTGACGATTGTCTACTGGTTGCACTTGCGCCGGAAACGACTCCCTGAGGTCACTAACACTGTGTGGTTGATACTTGTAGCGACTGTCTGAAGCATTTCTGATTGGACGCGTGCCGTCTATAACTTACACCTGACTGTGGGTGTCGCAACAAAGTTGAGCGTAATTAAGATCCACCAGCACCTACACGCCGCTGCCGGTACAGCTCTATCTTTGCATTCTCCAGAACAGGATGCACTCTGACGGCACGTTTATGCCATTAATTCCAGACTCCAGTAAAGGGTTGGCTCCATGATAATAATGTCCAACATGCGTACCAACGACGGAAGGGGCAAACCATGGGGCAAACCATGCTGTTTGCTACAGCTTTGTTACAGTTTACCTCGCATTTTTCTCCCCGTACGTTTATTGCTTACGGCTGCAATCGTGCGCAATAAGACGATAATTTATGGCCGGTACCCAGCTAGCAGCGGTCTTGTAATATTGAATCTGCGGTGTAACCTCCTCGTCTCCGGAGGTAATCATCGCGCCACGGTTGCGTTGCTGGTGGTCTCCGATTTGGTAATCCGATTTGGAGTTTCCGTTTGGGGAGGCTCTCTGATACGCGCTGGTAGCGCATAATCTGATCAAATCTGATCGACTCCTGCTGTGTGAGGTGCCTGGAAATTAGGTTAGGAAAAGGCGTTTTTGGCGCGTATTTCGGACCGCCATGGTGATTTGATTCTTCTCGACTTCACAATCGATGGGGTTTTGGGGATTTCCTATGAGTTATTATAGTCTTCTTCCAATGGAACACTAGATCCCAGTATCGGGGCGGAATAAACTATTATCCGGGTGTTATATTCCCAACGTTCACTCACTCGTATCCACGGGTGATTTCATTAGCACGAAAAAATACGATGCAGTTCAAACGGAACATGCGGCTCGAATTGCTAATCAACAGAACAAACTGAAACCCAATTTATGACGATCTAATGGGGCAACTCTCGGACCCAACGTGCCCGCACGGATACAAACAGGCTTATAGATTTCTCTGCTTGAACCGGTATCTGCGCTATGGAGCGAGATTTTAGTGATTTTTATTAAAATTTATGAAACTCAACCCCGAGAGCGCTTCAGACTTCCTTCTGGAGCTGGGTAATTCAGTCCTCGCTATGGAAGAAGTCTCGACGGAGGCATCAGTGGAAACTATTCACCATATAACGACGCCCGCCCAAACCCAGGCAGCGATGGTAAGGTGCCGGGCCAGTCTTATCTCGACTGAAATACGATAAGAAAGTGTCTTGGGTGCAGTGCATTCTGAGGGCGAAAGAACAGAAGAGTCATCCTTGGGAAGCTACTCACGTACCCACAAACATATCGTATATCGGCATCGTGTGGTGTGAAAACGCGTTGAAATTTATTTATCCTGTTTATGGCACTAAAGCGTTCGGAAACGCTGTGCTTGGAGAAAACGTTGGGAAACAAATAAATCAAAACTGTGGCCGACAGCGGGAGCGCAGTTGTGCCCGTTCTTCGTCGGTCTGGGAGCTAGCTGGATCAAATGGGAAAATAATAATTCCCGCGCTGGATAAGGTTGATTTGACTTTTTCTTTGCTCTCCCCAAAAGCGAAGTCTTTAATCAATATTCTAACGATCTTAGCTAGGCGTTACGTTTCACCGTCCCCGGCTCCGATTCGTGTGGAATGAATTATTAATCACATTTTCAGGTCTGCTTGCTGTTTGAGATTCATTTTTCATCATTTTCTCCTAGAAAGCCTAACCGTATGATTGAGGAAAAAAGGGCATCAGTTAATCAACGGAGCGCGAGCGATACGTTGTGTGCTAGTGGAACGTTATCAACCGTGATGGGACAACTGACGACGACCGGTGGACGGAGTTGCACAGTCATTAGCGGCAGAAGGGGAAAGCTAATTGTGACTTCCTCATTATGGCTGCACATGAGGGGCCATAAAGTAGGAGACATTGGAGTATATATAGCGTCCATGAATGCGGTTATGGTGCATGCGACCGATTAGCACGTTCTAAAATTCTCATTCAGCTGTGGTAATTTGATACAATTAGACCAGCCTCACTTACCAGATATAGGACAGGGACGTACTCAGCTCGGCGCACGCATTAAATCCACCGCAAGCGAGCGTTGTAATCCATCCGCGTAACTTTAACATTCCCATATGAGCAGTCCTCCCCCGTTGCTGGGTCAAGTCGCTGGCTCTGTGTGCGAAACCGAAACGTCAAACTTACCTCGTACCATCTGCGTTCAGATTGGCATTTGCATAAAAGGGTGGTTCACTTCTCACATCGGCGTTGGTGCAAGTAAAGTTTAGCTGAAACTGAGGTTCTTCCGGGGTTAATGCTGTTGATGGCCTCCTCTCACTCGCTCTCGCACATGCACACCAGATGGAAGCCAGAAGTCGATAAAAGATTCAAGCATAGGATTATCACCGTACGATGAGTGGACGGAGACATCCGGATAACTTTTCGCCGATCACACCCCGGCACACTCGATGATGAAGTCGGCATCGAACTCGGCGTGAACGGCACGTGACCCAGCGGAGTGTGACTCAGTATCTCCAAGACACGAAAGTACGACCATGAGTGTCCGTGACGGGTGGTGGCTGTGTTTTGTTGTGGCTTTCCTTTGCGGAAACTTTCGATAAACTCTCTTCCTCTTGCCGCGGTGGTGGCGCTGAAACGTCAACGAGATGGACGGTGTTGAGGTACTGGAGTGTTTATGTTTGTACCGATTGTGTGAGGAACCAGCGACCATCTTCATTTCTTGATGAGCAGCGTTCGTCAAGTACGCCTCACGCTGGCGCCCGGACCGTAGTGTGTTCCCAAAGTGTTTGCGAAAAGTTTTAATTGCTCTCCCTTTTTGGACTCTTGAAGATGTCCGTGCTCCATACTCTAGAGTCCTCTTAAGTCGCAGTTTAAGTCGTCGAAGAACTCTCTCGTGCGATGGGAGAAGTATGCGCTACCGGAAATTTATGGTAGGGGAAAAAGTGGAAACCGGTGGGCAGAAATATGTTACCAAGCATCTTACTCCTGCTCCCGCCAAGGCAAGACCAAGACGGTGAAGTGACTGATGATGAGGAAACACCGCAATTCTTCACCCGTGCTTTATGTACCTTGTCAGTTCTTTGTCGCACAACGTCTTCCAAGTCGGAAGTTTCGCTAGCACATCTTGCCACAAGAAAAGCTTTATTGGCCAACTTGAGTCATCGCGCCGGTTGTGTTGAGATAGAGCCGTGTATGTGGCAGGAAGGCATGCGTCAGCAGTCTTTGGTCGGTGTTTACATTACATCGTCTGTCAGGGATTGCGATGCCGAACAACGTCCCATTTTAATCATGAGTTTTCTACGGCAATCTGGTCCCTTAAATCCCGAACCAGCAGCACAGGTCAATAACTGATTTGGGTGGAGTTCTGGACAAGGTGTCTGCAATCTACGTCAGCAGACATTCATATCGTAGATCCAGTGCTTTCATTGAGTTTTCCGAATGACTCAAGCAGAGTACACCAAGACGGTGTAGTAGATAAAACTGAAAAAAAGAATGTCTAAGTGGGTTCCACACACCCCTCACGGAGCGGTGCCCACTGAAGCGTGGTACATTCTTAACCTGCACATAGGTTGCACAGGCTGCCGTAACACAGATCGTTACGGTTCATTGAAGGAAGTATTGCTGCCACCTGACTCTGGCTGGCTGATAGGCCGGGGAGGTGTAGAGAAACCGTACAAACTCACCAGCTTCCCTCACCAAAACAGCAAACAAAAAAGCCTCTAATTGCACGTGCCTAGTATTGGTGCGGGCATTTTGGCCACAACAAACGCAAAGCACACACCCACACACGGCCACCTCGATCGCGGGAAGCTTCTCTCCACTTATCATCACGAAGTGTGTGTGAGTTTTCCCTCCCTCGTTGTCCGAGCGTGGCGGTCCGAGCGTCGGCGGTCTAGTGCAGCTACACCCCCTACAACGGCCGGGTAGGTCCCAGTAGTTGATGGTCGTCGTCGGGTGGCATCGGTTCACCTCGCGTTACACCTGGCGGCGTGTGGCCCTCGCACTACCTCGCATCACGGTGATAAGTGAGCAGTGACGTCCAGCAACGAATGTCATTACTCATCCGCGTCAGGTTCGGTTGTTAAGGGGTAATATCTATCGGTGTGACGTTTGCCGCTGCAGATTTCTGTGCCCCGATAACGCCTGATAACGATCGTAACGTGTTCCGGGAGGCGTACGGCGGGAGCTTTAATGTCCAAGTGGGAGTTTGACGTTTAGTACGACGTAGTATGCGGTGCTGGTGACAGTGTAGTGTGATTCAATGCTTATCCAACTCCACCGCAAGCTTCAAAGCTGCATCATTCGCCAGTGGCTCTACCCCCACGGGAGGCAACGGGTGAGTTTATTTGGGTGTGCAATTTTTACGATATTCTCCAATGCCGAACACATGCCCACACAGGCGCACGTTATTCGTTATCTTCGAAGCACCTAGAAGATAATTGTTGTGTTGAGATAGAGCCGTGTATGTGGCAGGAAGGCATGCGTCAGCAGTCTTTGGTCGGTGTTTACATTACATCGTCTGTCAGGGATTGCGATGCCGAACAACGTCCCATTTTAATCATGAGTTTTCTACGGCAATCTGGTCCCTTAAATCCCGAACCAGCAGCACAGGTCAATAACTGATTTGGGTGGAGTTCTGGACAAGGTGTCTGCAATCTACAAAAAAATCCAATAGGATACTGATTATTGCGAGATTAGGTTGATTATGCTCGATTAGTATTCAAAAATGGATCTATCTCTGATTCGAAGCTAAGATTTACTTTTCGTGCAATCTTTTTCCACCCGGGAGCTACTTTTTGGGAAAGTTTCGTTTCGCTTTCATGATCCGAATCGAAGCTTTTACACACCTCCATCGCCACCATCTCACCGACGGGAGGGTGGGTACCATTGGGAAACTACAGGTGGCGATCTGCAATGCAGCACTGTGTCGGTGGAACTCGAGAAAGGAAAGGGAAATTTTGGATATCTGAGCAACTCGAGCGTAATTAAAGTTTGTATTGCCCATGCACTTGTTCGGATAGTTCAGCGGTCTCGTCTGTCACTCCCGGTTGACAGGTGGATTAAGCGTGAGAAATAACTCGCAAGAGATCACTCTTGTATTGTTAACGGTTAGGCGGTGATAACTATTTGCTGACTTGTTTCGAACGAATCATCCAATCGGAACTTTGTCGATGCCCGGCTTTTTGCTGCCGGCTCGCTCTGTGCTGTGGGCGCTCACAGCGGGCATCACGATCATCGATTTCTCCATAAACGTGATGATACACCCGCAAGTGCATCGACCACGGAGCGGAGCCTTGGAGTCGCGTACGTGTAAGCGCCAAGACAAAGACTGAGACTCTCAATATGCAGGCTCTGCTGTTATCGCATGTGCTCGATTTGGAACAGTTTTTCATTTCCAAAGTCATAAATTTAATGTACCTTGCTTGCATCATCAGCAGCGAGCAGACGGGGCCGTATTATCGTTTACCTCGGGTGGAATGTAGAAACCCGGGCGTTGGCGATAAGAACGGATGATTATTGTTCAATGACACAGATTCTATCGAAGCGCTCTCTGGTAACACTAGGATGATGTCGATTATCAGTTTACTTTCTGTAGGAAAAAAAAAACCCGGGCGTTGGCGATAAGAACGGATGATTATTGTTCAATGACACAGATTCTATCGAAGCGCTCTCTGGTAACACTAGGATGATGTCGATTATCAGTTTACTTTCTGTAGGAAAAAAAATCCAATAGGATACTGATTATTGCGAGATTAGGTTGATTATGCTCGATTAGTATTCAAAAATGGATCTATCTCTGATTCGAAGCTAAGATTTACTTTTCGTGCAATCTTTTTCCACCCGGGAGCTACTTTTTGGGAAAGTTTCGTTTCGCTTTCATGATCCGAATCGAAGCTTTTACACACCTCCATCGCCACCATCTCACCGACGGGAGGGTGGGTACCATTGGGAAACTACAGGTGGCGATCTGCAATGCAGCACTGTGTCGGTGGAACTCGAGAAAGGAAAGGGAAATTTTGGATATCTGAGCAACTCGAGCGTAATTAAAGTTTGTATTGCCCATGCACTTGTTCGGATAGTTCAGCGGTCTCGTCTGTCACTCCCGGTTGACAGGTGGATTAAGCGTGAGAAATAACTCGCAAGAGATCACTCTTGGCTAGCGTTCAACATCTTAAAGCGTACCTCGAGTCGAGCACCTCTGGGCATTAGATGGGAACGATAAAAGATGCATTTCGATTGAAATGGCCGCTTGTGTACTCAATTTAATTAGATTCCAATCGTAGCCGCACTTTCGTAACTACGTCGAGGAAGGGAGAGAAGCAGCGAATCGCACAACATTCGTGCGCCGCTTGGGTAATTTGGTATTGTTTGGCCGTTTCGCCTTCTTCTCCACATTCACCTGCAGTGGCTCTACCCCCACGGGAGGCAACGGGTGAGTTTATTTGGGTGTGCAATTTTTACGATATTCTCCAATGCCGAACACATGCCCACACAGGCGCACGTTATTCGTTATCTTCGAAGCACCTAGAAGATAATTGTTGTGTTGAGATAGAGCCGTGTATGTGGCAGGAAGGCATGCGTCAGCAGTCTTTGGTCGGTGTTTACATTACATCGTCTGTCAGGGATTGCGATGCCGAACAACGTCCCATTTTAATCATGAGTTTTCTACGGCAATCTGGTCCCTTAAATCCCGAACCAGCAGCACAGGTCAATAACTGATTTGGGTGGAGTTCTGGACAAGGTGTCTGCAATCTACGTCAGCAGACATTCATATCGTAGATCCAGTGCTTTCATTGAGTTTTCCGAATGACTCAAGCAGAGTACACCAAGACGGTGTAGTAGATAAAACTGAAAAAAAGAATGTCTAAGTGGGTTCCACACACCCCTCACGGAGCGGTGCCCACTGAAGCGTGGTACATTCTTAACCTGCACATAGGTTGCACAGGCTGCCGTAACACAGATCGTTACGGTTCATTGAAGGAAGTATTGCTGCCACCTGACTCTGGCTGGCTGATAGGCCGGGGAGGTGTAGAGAAACCGTACAAACTCACCAGCTTCCCTCACCAAAACAGCAAACAAAAAAGCCTCTAATTGCACGTGCCTAGTATTGGTGCGGGCATTTTGGTCACAACAAACGCAAAGCACACACCCACACACGGCCACCTCGATCGCGGGAAGCTTCTCTCCACTTATCATCACGAAGTGTGTGTGAGTTTTCCCTCCCTCGTTGTCCGAGCGTGGCGGTCCGAGCGTCGGCGGTCTAGTGCAGCTACACCCCCTACAACGGCCGGGTAGGTCCCAGTAGTTGATGGTCGTCGTCGGGTGGCATCGGTTCACCTCGCGTTACACCTGGCGGCGTGTGGCCCTCGCACTACCTCGCATCACGGTGATAAGTGAGCAGTGACGTCCAGCAACGAATGTCATTACTCATCCGCGTCAGGTTCGGTTGTTAAGGGGTAATATCTATCGGTGTGACGTTTGCCGCTGCAGATTTCTGTGCCCCGATAACGCCTGATAACGATCGTAACGTGTTCCGGGAGGCGTACGGCGGGAGCTTTAATGTCCAAGTGGGAGTTTGACGTTTAGTACGACGTAGTATGCGGTGCTGGTGACAGTGTAGTGTGATTCAATGCTTATCCAACTCCACCGCAAGCTTCAAAGCTGCATCATTCGCGATGGTTGCCTCCACTAGAGCCTCCAGCAGCTCTAGAGGCTTCGTTTAGTACGTGGCCAACGTGGCCTTGTGTTTATTTGGCTCCCAATGCACACGTTCACTCCGTGTTCACTCTTCTCGTCGTGGTGCGTTGCGTGAAGTGAAACTTTTCTCACTCACCCCTTACGAAATGGAGCTTCTGTGGTAGTGGTGCCGCTCGTTTCGAGGCTTCGTTTAGTACGTGGCCAACGTGGCCTTGTGTTTATTTGGCTCCCAATGCACACGTTCACTCCGTGTTCACTCTTCTCGCCGTGGTGCGTTGCGTGAAGTGAAACTTTTCTCACTCACCCCTTACGAAATGGAGCTTCTGTGGTAGTGGTGCCGCTCGTTTCGAACTACACGCGTTTTCGAAGCTTTCAAAATTCCACCAACAGCGCGAGTTGGTTCTGCTCGCTTTTGTTGTTTCCATTCCACCTACTCTAACGCGTTCTCCGGCTGTGTGCCGTTGCAGTGTTTCGCTCGCTGTTGTGTTGTTGTTGTGAAAATTCAACCTCCATCTGTGATCTGTGTTGCGTGTAACGCAACGTCGGGTGTACGTGGAAGCCCGTACGGGTGATGCAGAAAAGTGAAACAGCACCTTGCGTTAGTGCTTCTTTTTTGGGGCCGTGTCGTGTTGTACGCTGCAAAGGCAGAATAGCAGAAAGCAGACGAGTCGTTGCTGCCTGCCGATAAGTGGAGTGTGCCGTGTTTCCGTTATCTCTCTTTTTCTCCTGCGGCCGTGGTGTGTGTGGTTGGTGTATTTGTTTTTACCAGTGTGCCGACCTGAATTGAATCATCCTCCCGAGCACAGTTTCCCTTTCGAATCAGCGAGACCGTAAAGAAAGTGTGATTTAGCGCAAGTAACACCGGCGCACCGAAACAAGCCCCAGAAATGGGATCTCCCCTTGGCCTACAGAACTAGTTCGAAGCGGGTGGAGAACGCCCGGTGTAACGCTGCTCGCGAGTTAAGCCGTAACGACTAGTGTTCACCTGAGCCTCACGATGGAAACCGGGCCCATGAGGCTTCCAGTTCCAGTTCATCACAGGTACATATGATAGCTCATGAACTATCGACTCCACTGGCCGCTGGTGTCTCTATAGCGACGCTGGAATGACGCTAGCTTCTGGCACGTTTTTGCGCTGTCCATTCTCACGTGTACGGGTCTCCCTTCCCGACCGCCGGGATGTGTGTGTGTGTGTGGTTGTGTCTGCACTCTCACACGAGGAGCCATTGTGCTTCTCCGCGTGCCATGGAAAAGGTTTCCACTTTGTACGTCTTTTTAATGATATTCCAGAATTGCATGGAAAGAAACATTCGTCTTCGAGAGTCCGCTTTTTATAATGGAAGACACGTGGAAATGAGCAATAAACAAAGTCATGACATCTAGATAAATACACTGCTAGGGCATTTCCCTGGAATTTGAAGCACTAGACACAATAGCAGATCCGCAGAAAATTGCCATCGCCAAAACAAATTAATCGAAATTGGCTTGTTTATCGCAAATTCGCATCAAAATGAGTCCCGACTGTAATTTTCGTCTAGCGCCTGTTCAGCGCGTACTCTTACGGCTATGGCGCAAGCAGCCCCATCGAAATGCAAATTCGTATCACGATCGATTCGTTGTCGGTTCTCTCCGCCGGCAGCAGCAGGCACAGGCGATGCTGCGCTGTCGGAGAGCATTCCGAGCGCTGTTCTTATCTCACACCTCCGAGCCAGCCGAGAGCTTTTCAGGAGGGATTTTTCATTCGGAAATACGGACGATCGGGGCGGGAGCTTGCTATGTTTGGGTTGTTTTATTCGGTGGGTAAATGTGATCGGCACGCAAAAAAAAACAGTCCCACACACATACAAGGCTGCGAAAATCCATGCTCATGTTTTATTCAATCCCCGGGACGGGACTTACGGTTTCCATCCTCGGTGAAACAAAATCACCACTTATGTTAACACAAAAGCTGTGCCCGGCGACTACGACACGCCCGTCCTGCGCTGTGTATTGGGGTGTATTGAGCGAAAATATTTACTAAATTAAGTGGTGTGGCGCACGCTGCATTTCTCCGCGACATGGCCCGTGGCTGTTGTGTTTTGTAATTTTTCATTCGTCCGCATTTATGAAGTCTTGTCATTTCGAAAATCAAACCGAACATAGATCGAAACGCCCGAGACGGGCGGAAGATAATGCAATCTGGTGGTAGCGTGATGTTTATTCAGCACACGTTGGTAGCTCCCGCGAAGAGAAGCAAGCTAAAGCGTTCCAGGTGCGCTTGTTAAATAGAAGCGTTTTTGGAGAGCAACCGACTCAAAGGATACAGCGAATCCCACCAAAGCACGTTGTACATCCACTAGCAAGCTGGGAGGGAGTCCGTGGACCTTTGATTCGTCATACGTCGTCTTTATATGAATTATAAATCATCATCCTAATGGGGAAACACCCACTCCAAGAGAGGATGGGGGCGAAACTTTCCGGGTTATGGTGTTGACCTGTTGGAGAGCTTCAGTCACGGATGCGAATCCCTGCAAGTGTGGCATTTCGTGGGAAATTTCTGATGGTTGCTCGGCGAAGAAACCCCAAAAATGGAGCTGTGGGTATAGCGAATCAACACATGCAAACAGCAACCGTTTGGTGAGATGCGAAATTTGTAACAGTGTTCCCTTGGGAACGTGAAATTTCCACGGCTACGGACCGCTGAGCGTTGTAGTGTTTCGTCAGTTCCTGCTTCAAGCACTACGCCACACGCGTTTGAAGATGAATCCAACCGTGCTCTCATTAACATATCTTGCGACAGAAGCTATGTGCTAAACCATTCCGCATGGTAGAGTCATAGAAACACTAGAAAAGTTTGCTAAAACCTGACGATCCAATGGGTATCGAATCGAGAAGATTGTCGTTTTGTCGAGCCTCTTCAAGGAGGCCTCTTGGCTAGACTGACACGCGTTTTTGCCGGCGCATATGCATACCTTTGAGATAGGCACTTGTACGCATTAACACATTGCTAGTTTTCCGCATTCCTCCCCATGTCAGATCGATTTTCCCACACCACATGCCACGTTCGGTGACACTTCTTTAAGTACGTACTATGCGACACATTGAACGCAGCAGTGCCTGTCCCAGCAGCAAGAGTGGCATCTGCGTGAAGTATGTGTGGAGCACTAGAGCAGTATAGTTTATGAGTGGGCATGATTAGTTTTGTTCCCACCGGTCCTGGTTTCCTTCGAACCAATAAGGCACCGGCCACAACTCCGTTCGTTTCCCAGCGTTCTAACGCTTCACGCTCGTGACTAGAGCGCGGACTCTGACCCTCTTCTACCTGCTCTAGCAGCTGTTTCGCTTGTCGCCTGTGCCCCTTTGAATGTGGTCGCGATTTATGTGTTCATGCTCACAAGCGTGCAAATCGTGGTAGGATTTATGCAAATAGCGACAACGACAGTAGCGACCTCGTTCTTGGAGAATCGGACACTATGGACACTATGTGGACACTGCTCTCTCCGAGCGCAGCGGTGCTGTTTCTTATGCTTTGATCAATTGGACAGATGTCGCGCGGGCACATATTCCTTAACGCTCCCACCTCGCCGTTTACTTTCGAGCGTGCGTGATCTCCAAGTACGGCAATGTGCCCCGACGTCGTCGTATCTTGGAAACGGCTTTCTTGCGTAACCACAGCACACAACGCCGCACCGTGTGCAACAGTCAGAACCGGTTCTGCATGCTAGCCGGAAAGAATCTCCCTAGTGGCTTAGTTGGTGGTGTCTCTCACCCCACTAGAACCTGTGGTGCTTCGGTAATGGATCCGATCCGATCGATCGATCGATGATCACCTTGATATTCGCATCAAATCGATTGAAACAGGCAAAAAGGCAAGCAGTTGAGAACATTTTTGCTGCGATCGATTACGGCTATCGGTTTTCTTCATACCTGTGTGTTTTAGCAGACCAGGTCGTCGTCTGGAGAGGGTAAGGGACGAGTTGTTCTAGTGGAGGTAGCTGCAGTTCGACTTGCTGTTAGCTTACCTGCGCTTGCATCACCCTCTGTCATGTAACACAAATTCCAGAAACACGGCACGCTCTCATGCAGAAGCATCTAGGGCGGCATCCGTGCGGTATGTCGTCTTTCAAAGATGCAGCGCTCAGGCGCATTCTGACCTGATCGAGTGAAAACACACACACTAGCTTGAAATATTGTTTCCAGAATGTTGTCAGCAAAATATTGAACAATACATTCCAATCCACATCCACTCCGAGCACTATAAATCAGTCCAGTTCGTCCGAAAAGTAATGCACGTAAACGCAAACAGACGACTCCCTGTGGGACAATCCCAGAACAAACAACTGTGTTGGCATGGACGTTCTACTGCACTTGGAATGCAGAGTCTGCCTGTCGTTCGCAGCCTTGACGCGTTGGATATAGAACTTTCAACCCGAAACTATCACTGCTTCTGGGAGTAACGAACCAAGCGCACGCCTCTGATGGCCATGTTGTCAGGCCAACGGTCCCAACGGGGACTCGCGTCGGTACGCGTTCCTCTCGTTTCTTCCGCTCGGTTATCATCGTCAAAACGGCTGATGAGTTGTTCTATTTTCGGAACAATGATTTATGCGTGCCTCGAAGGGTCGCGCCACACGATTACGAGTGGGATACAACGGCCAGCAATGGATGCCCGTGAAGCTGGGTGTACCCACGATACGTGCGCGTTGTCGTCGTAGGCTTTGCGCGTTGCAGTTTGCAGTAAATCAAATTTGGCCCTGAACACGGCCAGGTTTCTCAGAAAGGCTAGGGAGCAAGAAAGAATGTATTCTTTACCAACGGTAGGAAGTGACTTGAATGTACATCGCACGAACTAGAATACGTAAACGTGTGGGATGTATGAGTCTCCCAGGTGGGAATAGCATTCCCGGGCATCTTTAAAATTCAACCGAGCAATAATGTGTATGATTTCGTTATGATCTTAGTGGGGTGTGAGTAGTGTCACTAGAAGCTCGGTGTTGGAAACAAAATTAATGATAACATTTTCAACGCACAAACTTCTTACAACATACCTATTGTATGAGTCAATATCTAGCTGAGTTTTTACGGTTCCGGAAATCCGCTTGAAGTTACGAGTCAGGAACTTGAGGAAGTTCCATCTCAATTCTTCCACGACCTTGCAGGCACATCTAATTGCAATCGAGAGGCGAAAGCTCATTGGCTTTCAATTGTCGGAATTCCCTGTTTGTCGGTTCCCACACCGTTGCACCCTGGCATTGTCTGTAGATACACAATCTGTTGAGAGGGTTGTTGTTGGTTTGTTTTTTTTATTGCCAATAACGTCGTTGCGTCGTGTTTTGTGTAATCTTTAGATTAGCCGGCGCACGTTCCGTACCGGGTAACACCGTTTGGGAACGTTCTCTTACGGTACCCGTGTAATGGATGCACTCAGCAGTAGTTTACGATTGGGGTCCCACAGTTGCGAATTCAAATGGTGTATGAACGGCTGAGGGTCGGCTTGGGTCGTTTTCTTTTTTTGACGATTTGTCTGCGTCAAGTCATCTATTATAACGTTTCTTCTTTCCGGACACGACTCACTGGATTCCGCTCACGGGATGCTTGCCTATAGAAGGATTGCGTTAGTGTTTTACTTCCTTCATAAATTCGGAGCTCAGGTCGTGCGATGCTAGCCCTTTTCGCGCGTTGCTTCTCACCGCGTATGCGGACGATATCTCAAGGATATGAAAATGTGTGTTTTTTTTTGCATATAAAAACACCGAAAACGACACACGACGTGCCTCGTGCATTATGAATGGTTGTCTATGCAGTACCGGAACGAAACGATAGGGTCGGGTAACTTCATCTTCAAGGTCGCGCGTGAAGCGTTTGGTCAATGTCCCATAAGTACAGGTCGGAACGCAGGTCTAGCAAGCTCTTAATCTTCGGTCTTCTCTCTTTCTTGCAGATCAATGGGAATTCTCTTACCTCCAGTGTCGCAGGTGACTAACAATCGCATCAACATGACCCAACATCATCGGAACCGAAGTTTAGACAGTGCACTCCAGCGAATACCTGAGGTAAGCTGTTGAAAAGTACCGCGATGATACGAGCCAACCGAGCCATTGTACTAATTGAACCACCTTCGCACCTCTCCAACTTCCAACAGGTGGAAGTTTCGTCACCGAGTGCCGAATCGGAAAACACGCTACACTGCACGAACGGTATACTGAGTGGGACAATGTGCAGCAAAATCATCCAATCGTCGTC